>WAAG01077204.1:108643-156617 GCA_013390105.1 Tichodroma muraria
AAACTACTGAAACTCCTCGACAGTGGTCAAAAAGAAATTTGTTCTTGGACTCTCATTTCCAAGTTTATGAAATATGTTGGACTAAAAAAAGCAAAAATCACTCCTTGTGTACTAGCAACACCTAAAAAAAGACCTTTTGAAAGCCCACCATCATAAGCAGCCAAGGACACTCACTGCCATATGTGGCTTCTTGCTTATGAGGACTTTTCAGATGATGCAAGGTAGGAGCCTTGTCAGAAGAAGCTTTATGTCACACTGTGCTGAAGAACCACAGAACCAGTGCATTAGGTTTGTCAAAGGGAGAAGGGCTTGGCAGCATGCAGTGCATGCCTTGTGCAGCGATGCTCAGCTCAGGGCTTCTTCTGGGACCATCACTTACACTGGGTACCACTTTCCTATACTGTGCTGAACATAGATTTTGGCAGGATCCTAGTTCTTGGGGTCCTGCCACCCACCAACTAACTCTCATTCAGCCAAATCCATCCAAGCTCCTGCATGTAACATGACCACCATCCTTCTAGGCAAGCAGCTTTCAGGTTGGCATTTCACTCCTTGGCACCACCTTTCAGCAGTAGGCTCTCAAATGAGGACAGATTTCTGCCCCATTTTTAATCTCTGTATGCTTTGCCTCTGATGTCCTTATTTATAAGCATGCCCATTAGATCTTCAGATTAACCATCTGAGGACATCTTCAATACCTTTCAATTGCTAGATGGCTCACAGAGCTGTTAATTTCCTATATATTTTAGCTGCAGGAGTTATTTGACAACATATTTATCTAAAACCTCCTCCAAACCCAGTTTTTACTATGTGCTGCATTTAGTATGATACAGCCACAAAATAAGGATTTCTCTTAGATTTGTTCTCACCCAAGGGATTACTCCTGCCCACATGGTAAAAGACATTTTCCTATCAAACCACTGAATACGGATACACCAATACTAGCCTTCAGGGCAGGTCCCAAAGTTTCCAAGCTGCCTAAGAAGGAACAGCTGCTCATTAGAATTTTTTTCCTAGGAAAAAAGTTTCTCAAGCTGAGGATTAGATTTAGTTTACCTCTTTGGGATCTCTCTGTGCCTGGTATGTTGGAAGCTTTACAGGCACAACTCGCAGCAGGGAAACAACACGGGACACAACAAACTATATGGAACACATTTTCTATTTCTCTCCCCTTTCCCTTCCTTCCTCACCCCAATACACCTCTTACCACACCTCCTTGGAAGTGATGGGGTGGTAGATGATGAGGGAGGCATCCTGAATCTCAGAATTTAAAATAATGCCCCTGAAACAAAAACATCTCAGCAAAACGGCTCAGCTTAAGCATTGTTAATTATTTAGAGAAGTGCCAAAAATATTCCAATTAGACTCAGTTCTATTATCTTCTTGCTGCTGCCTTTGCTGAGGAGTTTCCAGAGCTCTGCACTCCATGTACCTGAAATCCTAAAACTTTTTTACAAGAATATTAATAACAAAAAAAGTGCCTGTCTGAATACTGAAGCTCTGGACCACCTACAAAGATGTGGCACTCTGAGCCCTGTGGCTTTTCGCTTCCTCTCAGTTGCGCGCATACACTGAATCCAAGAAATTTATGTAGAAGCTTGTGTTTTCCATCTTTCTTGCTCATCTTCTTAAGGATGCTGATGTTACATGTGCTGGTTTTAGATAACCACCCAACATTAAAAAGAGAAAATACGCTGACAGCTAATTTAATTTAAGTTTTCATCATCCACTCTGATGGAGTGGATCAGGTTTTCAAGTCTGACTTGCAGTACAGAATGTGGCGACTCCCAAACCTATTCCCACACCCACATAAAGGCTGTATTTTAACTATGGCAACATTAATACTAAGCCCACTGCTACCTGTTGAAAACTAAAGGCAATATACTGAAGAAAGCATCTCTGAACTACAGGACATGATATAATCATCATGGCATTTTTCTGAATGACAATTAAATTGTCTCTATCCTAGACATACACAAGCTTTGCTCAGGTCTATCAATCTGTTATCAAACATAATACAGCTATTTGAAGTAGCAATTAGCAACGAAGATTAGGTGAGTATCAGTTTAGCTTTTTATGTATTTACATATAATTAATTTTCATGCAAAATGTTACTGGATAAAAAGATAGTCTTTATGAATGCCTCCTTTTCACTTTCTTGCAGGGTGCTGCACCTTGCTTTTCACTCAGATCTAACACAGATTTACTGAGTACTCTGGCAAGCCTTTGCTTATTTTGAATGCAACTATTTATGTTAAACATTCATTTGAAGATGTCTCCTACCAAGCCTATAGACCTGAAGCAGGTCAATGAATGTACAGACTAGAATCAGATGACACCAATTTTTCATGGGTTTTTCTCAGTGATTTTCTTGACTACCCTCTCAAAACAGAAAACACCACCAACATAGACACCAAGATCCCAGACCCTAACAAAACATAAAAATGCAATGGGTCTTACACGAAGAAGCTGCAAAGCTAAGAACAGGCCAAAAGAGAATCATTAATTTATTAAATTAACAGCATAAGCTACTTGGAGAAGGTCTATTGAGTATTGCACTGAACGTTATGAAATTGCACCTCAACTTTAAAAGGGTTTCTCTGCATAGTCACACACTAAACCACTACCAGCAAGAGACTGGCAACATCACTCACGGTACATCTCACTGCTAATTCTGCAGTCTGGAGAGTATTACCCATCCTCAGAAACTTTAACTGTAGTAAGGTAATGCCAGGTACTTCAACAGTAGCTAAATTCTCAAAAAGCACAGCCTAACATCACCATTTTCTAAAGCTCTTCCCCTCAGACATCATCTATTTATACACACTTGGGAATCAACTCTAGAAAGTAAATTACCAGCTTCTGCTTGCCACAGCGGGGGGCAAAAAAAGATGACTGAAAGCAAGCTCTGATTTAAAAACCTGTACTTTCCTGTCTTAACACAGGAAATTGAAGGAGAAAAACACACAGCCATCAGCACATCCATTCTGCCCGTTTCCACGTTCCACAGCTGAGGCACCCCTGCTCCTGCCCCACAGGGTGCCCAGGCAGGATGGCTCTGTTCCAGCCTGCAGACAGGACCTTCCTGACACGACAGCATCTCTCCTGACCAGTTCTCCCGTTTGGTCCTGGGCTACCAGCGTCCTCTTGAGAGAAAATGCCTTTACAAGCTCCTCCAGCCAGTTTAATGCCTTTGGGACCAGTTCTTTGGCTACAGACCACAGCAGCTCCCCTTTGCACCTTAACCCTGCCACATGTGCCAGGAAAGTTGTCCCCACAGACTCTTTAATAAGAAAAAGCAATGACTCACTGAATTAAAGCACCCTTACTCCTGGTGGTTACAAATTTAGCACACAACTGCTAAGTTTTTGGCTGAGCTTCAGCCTGCCCTTGATTTTCAACCAGTCTCGCACAGAAGCATCTCAACCCGAAGGGGAAAGGATGCTTCACCCCACATCACCCTTGTGGGCGAGCGGAGGGAAAGGCAATAGGAGGAGGCTCCACGCAACCCCGGCAGCTCGGTGCAAAGGCTGGCCAGGCTGCTGGGGGAAGGAAGGGAAAAAAAACCCACCCCCTCCCCTCATTCACCAGCTGGGTCCGCAGGGCTGCCTGCAGCCACAAAAATCACTGCTCTGCCCCCACAGCCTCAGCCCTGGAAGTGACATGGTTACAACTGCCCAAAGCCCTTTGGTCTCACGGATGAAGGCACTGCCCTCTGGCAGGGTCTCCGGCTCCCATGCCACGGTGCTCAGCTGCTCTTCTCCTCCAGGCGAACATTTCCATTTCCTCATCACACCCGAATCACCCTCGCAGTCACTTCCCCAGCAAATGTGATTAGAGCTACGCATTTCTCACATCCTCTAAATAAAGAGTGGGGTTTTCACATCCACAGTCACTCTCCTATACGTTTGTTTATGCAACTATTTACATTGGCAAGCAATCATCCTTGTAACCATTACAAACTAACCACTGGCGAGACCGAACCAGCGTGCTGTCCTGCAAAGGGTCATGGCCCGCTAGCCCTGCTGCAATAACTGGTTTTTTGCACATTCTCATTTAGGCTTACATTTCTCCCCAGCAGTTTCATTATCCCGGCTGTCAGCCAGCAAGTCCGCTCCCCCTTGGGAAAAGTCTGCCTTCTTGATTGCCTCGTTTCTTTGACCCTTGGCAGGTCTGGTCCTGTTTGTATTCAGCCTCCCCCAGGTCATGTAAAACTAAGGAGAGAGCAGGGAGGTGGGGGGGACCCTACAAGAGGTTCAGGGTTTCTGTAATAACAAGTCCCACATTAATGCTCGATGTCTGATGGGTACGGGCAGCACAGCTGCAGGGGAGGCTTTGGGCAGTAGCAGGTGCGTGGGGCTGAGAGGCATCTGTGCTCCTCACTAATGGTCTTCAGGCAGGTCATTCCAGCACCTCCAAGGTGACCCATTAACGACTGGCAGGATGCAGTAATGAATATAGGACAAAGAAATCTTGCACACGCCCGACAAGGCAGGCTGTTGAGCCTGCACTTCGAAGGGAAACCTCCGAAATTAGACATTTGCTGGCTTAAAAGGATTGGGACCAGTATATAAATGTCTTTTTATACATTTATAGACATTTTCCTCACTGCTACTATTGGCTGCACACATGCTTGAATTTCTCTGGCTGAATGGCAGAAACCGACGCTGGTACGGCTGTTGGAAGCCTATGAGGAACTGAATGTGTGCTGGGTTTTAAATAACACTCAGTTTGTGTTATCTATTAAATCACCAGGGTGGTGTTCCACAGACCCATTTCGCCAGCGTTGCTCTTTGTTTCAGTAATGCTCCAATCAATTGAGAAATTAAGAAAGTTAACTCTGGGATCGAGGAATTGCTTAGGCAAATGGAAAACTGGAATATGACCTGAAAATCAACCAGAAAAAGGACCTGAAATTCTCCTTTAATCACTCCTTTGATACTATGATGCTAAGAGGCTTATTTATACCTTGGAAGGTTGAATTTTCTCATCCCTTTTGAGAAGCAAAGCATAAGCAGCAAAACAAAGAGTCTCAAAACCAGGTATGAAATGTCACCAGGAAAACATGGCACAGTTATGCACAGATAAGCAAAAAGAAAATACCAGTGATAACAGGTGTGTTTGGCAGGGAGGGCACTGTTCTCAAACTGCAGAGAAAAGCAATTCGATCTAATATCCCCACTACTTCCAAAGGGCTAGTTTGATTTTTTTTTTTCTTCTATTGAAATGGGGGCAAAATTTTGCCAACATTCAAAACAAATTTCTGTGATGCTTGTAATACTTTCCCACTGGAAACAGAGGGCAAGTTGCTCTCCATCAGCATCTAACCAATGGGTTTCTACTGATGCATGCAGCACCCACGATGCATCTTGCTCTCACCTAGAGAAGAGGTGAGAGTTTTTTCCCTAGATAATCTGAGGCTCACTGGGGAAGCCCATGTATTATTCACTAAAATCTTTTAACATCTGTTAAATTATTACTTAATGTCAACGTTTAATATTCTGCACAAGAATGGATCTGTTTTGCTGCCCTTCAGAATAAATGTTTGCAGTAAAATCTCTAAGCACAGGTCGCCCCCCATGAAGAGGAAGAGTGACCCAGCTGGGCAGGGACCTGCCCTCTCCATTTTTTTCCACCACCATCAGCTTTAATTTTACTGTTTTAACTCATCCCTCAGTGCCTGTGGTCATAAAGAACATCCTTGACATGACACAGCAATAGTGAGACTGGCTGGGGCACTCTGGGTTTAACTTCTCTGCAGAGAGGAAGAGGGATGCCTCTTAAATACCAAAGAAAGGTTGGGGAACCCCATCTTTCAGCCTGAATTACCAGCTGGAGTGAGTCATCTCCCCAGTTTCACATCCGTCATCACAGCCCTGAGGTCAGTAATGCTGTGGGTTTTACACACAATGATGCAAAACACCTCGGGGCTGGAGTTTCCTGGGGGACTGAGCCTGTTCCTGCTATACACACTAAGGGGGCAGCAGCCATGGCACGCTCTGGAAGGGAAGAACAGCCCAGTCCTCAGCAGTTTCTGCTCCCCACAGCTGTGGTTACAGAAGACATGCCCAAGCAGTTTGGTACAAACATCCCCCTACTTCTTTTTTAATTCCTCATGCTGCCAAACTGAAGACTTTCAGCTACATGGTGGTTCTTAGGATTGCTGCTCCTTTTCTTATTTTGTGGAGAACACAGAGAAGATATAGCATCCTTGCCTTAAGCACTCCTTTCAAAGAAGAAGCAGAAAAAATGCCTCTATCTCCCAAGGGAAGGACTTAACCGAGCATCTCACTGCGAGCATCCTACAAGGTGATGCTGACAATAGTGTCTGCAGTTAATGCAGCTGCAAAAGTTTATATATTTCAGCATAGGGACCCAGCTAGAAACAGTCAAGAGGCATCAATACCAAACTCCCCAATGCTGGCACTAAAATTTATGGCTGGACTACCTCCCGATTATCAGCACATACATGTTGCCTGAGATGGGAGTATTTGCCATCACCTCCTAGTCAACAACTCTTGCTCCTGCAAAAGTCGTACACTTAGAGTGGGACCTATACAGCAAATTTTCACTATCTATTCCACCCTTGATAGTGTCTATAAATTACTTGGAGAAACCAGCTGTAAAATTGCTAAATTGCTGATGACATGAAACTGAAGGGAGTAGTAAATACAAAGCAAGTACAAGAGAGATCCAGAGGGATTTGGATCACTTATGTAACTAGGCCAATACACTGAAAATTAAATTTATTGCAGAGCAAACGTAAACTATTGCTCAGTTATTGGAAAAGTGCAGAAGCAAAATAACTGCACTTCTGAACTGAAGCACAAGAGAACAGGACCGTGAAATAGCAGCAGACAGCCATCAAAAATCTCTCTTGAAGGAAGAAAGCTAATCCAGCAGAGCTGCGGCTGTGTTGGGATCTGCGGTAACTGGGAACAGCACAGCCCCGGCAAGGGGCTGAGCAATTTGCTGATGACACTCTGCTCGGAGACTATAGAGCAACTACGAGAGCAGGCTGCACGAGGAGGCTGCAAATAGAAAACATCCCTTCTTAGCAGGCAGAACTGCTGCTTGAGTGTGAGCCCAACCAAAGGCACAGCGAGCTGCTCAGGAATGCGATGAGAAGCTCCCAGACCCACTGGCCATGACTGCAACAGCCAATGGGGAACCCCAGGCACCTGAGCCCAATAAAAGCTCCGAACTGAGAAAAGCACTGAGGCCAGGAAATGCATGAAGGGGTTGTGGATATACATTATGGCTTTCCTAGATCATCCAGGCAAGGACTCATTTGTCTCAAAGAGGCATGCAACATCCGAGTGTTACTTCGTACATCTGCTAAACCCAGGAGAGCTCAGGGAGAGCTCCGTGGGAGCACCGTGCAGCAGCCTGGCAGTCCCACGAGGGGCAGCTCCACCACAGCAGTGACGCCACCCAGGCAATGCTGTGACAGGGACACGGGAGCTGAGGGAGCAAGGCGAGGGCACGTGTCTGCCCCAGGCACCAGGAGTCCAGCAGCACGGGCTGCCCCAGCAGGGAAGGCCACTGCCCAGCAGGATGGAGGAAAGGGAGAAGCTAGCAGCCACATCTGGTCTAATCCCAGCATGACAGTTTTCCAAGGCTTTGCACTTCACCTCCTTTGTGCAGATCCTTTGGAGGAGAGGGAGGAGGCATGCCTGCCACAAGGCAGCTTCTCAGTCAGACTCCAAATCCTTAGTCCCAAAAATATCTCACCTGGGCCGGGCAACTTACTTCCTCTTAATCTCACTCTTGGAAATATCTAGGCTATACTGGATGTAATTCCGTCCCATTCCAAAATAAATAAAATATGCAAAAGCATCGCCTTGGCTGACCTTCTTGGGAAATTTCAGTGCAGAGACTTCTAATTTGGCAACTCGCGAACAGATTATGAAGCCCCAAAGAGCAAGAAGTCAATCAAAGGACTTAGCAGAGTTTGCTACCTGCATTGCATACTCCACTATAAAATTACAGAGGCAGAGACAGGAACCCCTCTATGGAATATGCAAGAAGTGTCTAGTGGATAAAGAGAAGTCAGGGCTTCACTTTAACACAGCAGGTCACTGGGTTGGTATTTCTGCCTCCAGCAGTGAGCAATACCAGACGCTTACAGCAAAAGGGGACGGTCTCAGGCTCCTGTGCTGCTAGGTCCCGAGCAATCCTGTAAAAGCACTGCCAGCCTTCACAGGGCACCCAAGGATGTTCAAGCTTCCTTGGCCATTCGCAGGACCAAGGCACCCAAGGCCACTGTGCAACACGACAAACCGTCTCTCCTCATCCCCAGACAAGCAGCTATGTCCCGAAGGATAAAACTTGTTTAGTTCTATTTTCATATGAATAACAGAGTATCTGACATAAAATTACATAAGCTCTATAAATACATACATAAATAAATAAATAAGTAGTTTTGATGCTTGGCTCGACAGCACCTAGTAAACATGAAAGGAGAGGAGAAATTTAAGGAAAAGATTAA
Organism: Tichodroma muraria; assembly: GCA_013390105.1. Lineage (NCBI taxonomy): Eukaryota > Metazoa > Chordata > Aves > Passeriformes > Sittidae > Tichodroma > Tichodroma muraria. Next base: position 117,135 of record WAAG01077204.1, read on the forward strand.
TTTTTAACTGGAAAACCCAGAATGCTCTCAAAAAGTAAAACCATTATGATAAAAAACAATACTGAAAAGGTAATTAAAATGTTATTAGACATAGGAGAATAGAAAATGAAAAAATTAACAGCATTGGTAAGCCAAATCTCCCACCTAACATGAAACATTATTGTTTATAAAACTGTACCGCATTTCACCACACATTATTTCCTCCAGAAAAGCTCATGTTTTTAATTTTCCACTTTTTTTCTCGTAAATATAATATAGTTAGCTGACTGCATTAGCTCAATCATTGCCTCTCCATCCACACAAATTTCCCTCAGTATTCTTCCCCATTGTGCCCCTCAAGAGCAGGACAGGGAGTCTCATGCCTCCTGGCTTCCATGGGGTCCCTTCTGAACCCATGACCACCCTCACTCCCGTCTGAGGGAGAGAACAAGGTTTCCAAAACATCGAGGCTCTCCAAACTGAATGAAAATGGACAATGAGACACAGGGTCAGAAGGAGCCAGCGGGCTCGCTGCCTCTCATCTGCCTGCAGCACGGGGGACAGGAGAGGGCTGGATGGAGCCTGGGGACACAGGGACGAAGAGGGGACGTGGGGAGCTCGTCAAGGAGAGATACAGAATTTCTGTGCTAGGGAAACACAGGCGTGCACAAATTCATTGACAAAGCTGCTTTTAAGAACTAATCAAAAATTACTCATTTTCCATCTGAGGCTCTGCTGGGTTTCTTTCCCCCTCTGCCTGATTTTAGCTCATAATTCCACCACGCACCAAGGCTTCTTCTCTAGGATCCTGATGAATCACAGTGCTAAATTGGGAAGCCTCCCGAAATGTGTTTTCCCTTACAATGCCTATTGCAGGATTTCTACCAGCAGCACCCAGTGGTGAAAAAACAACACAGTAAGAAAATAAAGAAACTGACGGGTCTGGGTTTATTTTTTTCCTTCTCCTCCCATCCTGATGAGATTTCAAAACTAACATCAGTTCATGAATAAAGAAAGGTTGTTTTGTTTTTGTTTCCAAGACAATGAAGTATTGTATATTTTTGATGCCAAGGAAAATAGATACAGAAGAAAAGAAATGAAAACAGCACAGGTGCTGTAATTTCCATTTTCCTGAGCTCCATCATCTCCAGACCATGCTTCACAAAAGGAAGGACTGGGTCTACCTGGGTGTTAAAACATGTGATTTTATGCTACACCAAAGTCAGTGGGACAAAGGCACATACTTAAGTCTGAACAGCCTCTGAAAGACCTTCACTCAGTCCAGGGCTTCCTCTTGATGGAAAAAATTCAAAACCAAAGAACTACCATAGGACCATGAGCCACAGCAGCGGATAGGGATTTAAAAGCCCTGCAAAGGAGGAATAAAAAGATGGCAGGAAAGGGTTAACATCTGTAGCAAGGCTTGAAATGTAGCAATCAGAATAACTGCATTTGGATGAGAAATGCTAAAGATTAAGAGCTTGCCTTCTACAGCAGTGATCGGGTAATTGAGTCTTGGTTCTTTGCAGCTTACAATGAAACTGAAGAGAGGCAAGATGGATGGTAATTGCCACAGGTATGAAGTCTGGGTGCAGCTGTGAGCACACCGGGTCAATAGTGATAAACACACCAATCTATATGGTTTCTGACACGAGGTGCTCTCCTCTTATGTTTGCTGAAGCTGAATTACTGCCATCTCTCACCCATTCGTTCTCTTCCCACAAGGAGCAGCGTGCAGAGGAACACCTTTGTCTAAACAGGGCTGGTTTGTTCAAACATGCATGGCTACACATCCCTAAAGACACGCTCCTCAGGAAAACCCAAACTGACCCCACAGGACTGGACAAGCTCACAACTCTTCCACAACCAAACTGAGCTTTTAGCATGGCAGATACCAACAAAATAAAGTCTACCCCAACAAGCAAATGCATATTTAGGATAATAGCGAACACCTTTTCAAGCCAGATGTCAAAAACTATCCTTACCAAAGGCCTGAACTTACCAGAGCTTAGTACACCTAGCTTCAAGTGATGTCAACACCTGGTCCCAGGCCCATATGAGACCTTGCTAGCTCATTCAGTTGATGGCATGTGTGTGGAGCTACATTTCCAGAAGAAGCAATGCTCAAGAAAGTTTAAATGGAACCACTCATTTCTATCACCATCATTTTCCTCACCATCAACCAAGTTAACATCTCAGTATCTATTTATATCCATGGTACCCAAGGATTCATCCCTGAGACATCAGAAGTGACTTCCACCTCTTGCAAACAACTCACACTCCTCCACTGACTACCAGGTTATCCCAGCTTGAGGGGCTTTAAATACCCAACTCCTGACCTGGAACTAATGCCTCAAACTCCAGCTGCCACTGGAAACACCTTCTTCAATGCTCTGGGTAATTTTACCATTTAAAAACTCACTTTAAAATTATCTCAACGTACAAAAACTGAAGATTTCTAGGCGAATGTCACCTGGGCCATGACTCAGGAAAACAGGTACTGAGCCCCTGCTGCCACTGGCAGGACTCCTTCATGCACCTCAAATCCAGCAAGTGCTCAAGTGTTTCCTAAATACCAGGATCTGGGTTTAAAATAATTTCTAGCCCCTGGGCCACCCATGGTGGCACCCACAGGCTGTGCCCCACAACAGGCAATCTCTGCCTCCAGAAGCCTGCAGCATCTACAGTAGAGGCTCTGTGGCCCCTCCTGAAGCAATATACATCTTTTTCCCATTCATTCCACCTATTTTTCCCCCTGCTGCTTCATTCATCACTATTTATATCCCAACTGACTGGAAATAATTAATCCCTGCCCGCTCTGAAACTGTTCTTTATGTACTTGTAGATATTGTGTCTCCTCAGTCAAATCTTTGCACAGAGCTCATCCTCAGCCTTTTTTATTACAAGTTTTCTGCTTCCAAATATTTTTATGGTTTCTTTTGTTGATCCCCTCTGACTATTTTCTAGAATATCCACTTAGATTAACAATGGTATCCAAAAGTTAATACAGCAAAGGAAGCAGCATTGGAAGCAAAGCATAATAAATTACCCTGCTTCGCATCAGACATGCCTGCTACTCAATAGAAACCAGTGACTTTGGATGCCAATTCCAAGGGAACTGGGAAAGGTTTGGCTTTCAAAAAGCACAATTTCTCACCTCCCAGAAGCACAGGGTGTTTTTTACTCAAAAAAAGTACCCAGTATCAAGGATCACTTCTGAAATAAAAGCAATAAAAAAAAAAAAAAAAAAATCTGGTTATTTTAAGCAGACTTTCACAGCTGGAGATAGAGGTTCAAGCCTCAGTCCTCTCTCTGAGGACCAAGACATGGGACTGTACAGCAGGTTGCTAGTCTTAAAATAATAAATGTATTTCATGTCTTTGATTACCAGCTACTGCTGCTTCTCAATAACGATTTCAGAGAAAAAGGGAGTCAGTAACAAATGCAGCCCTATACATCAAGAAGATCAAGCTATGTTTTGGTATTTCAAATAAGAGTTTAAACAGCACATGAATCCTTCTGTCAGCTGTCTCCACCTGCATGAATTTAGCACTGACATATGGAGGAAAAATGGGTCCGTGGACACCCACATCTTTGGGTGATGTGGTAAAAGAAAGCTTTTGCACAGGTCTGGTCCCGAGCACACCCAAGACAGCCAGGTCTTGACAGCCCCTCCAGGCTGAGACCAATGTAAAATCCACTCAGCAGATACAGCATGGGCAGAAAAGTCCTGCCATATCATATCCCCCCATGTATTTTCTCTTTGACCTGGAGGACTCACTCAAATCAATTAGATGACACTCCAGTACATCTTGGATCAGTTACTCTTTGGGCAAAGCTTATGTTTTAGAGGAAACTGTGGCAACAGCATTAGGATGCTAAGGTTAATTATTTAAATAAAAGACTGTTTAAACTTCATTTATAACAAAATGTGAAATGTCCTCCAACACTTTTCCCAATGTGCTGTGCTTGCCTGGCTAAAGCTTCTTTGACATGCATAACCAGTACATGGGGTCAGGGACTCAGATCAGCCAACCACAAAGTTTTTTATGTCATCTGACAGCCACCCTCTCCCCCCATAATGTGCAACTGGCTGAAAAAGCCCAGCGTATATATTTTCAAACCATAATTCTTTTTATTTGCTGTCAGCTTTCTGAGCCTCTGGAGCACACATGCTTCATATTTTTGAGATCTTTTGCACAGCCACAGCATGTTAAAAACTGATGTGTGTGGTAGGGGTGGATTTTTAGAAAAGGAAGAAAACTAAATGAGCACAGGAACTCTTCTGAAATCTCCATAGATTTCAGTAGAAATCTAGCAGTAGCAGGGACTTTAGAGGGGGTAAGGAAACAGCCCCCAAAACACTAGCAATAAAATCAAAGAAGCTGGCAATAGTATCACTATTCAAGATGGTTACAAGCACTACCTCAGTGAACTGGTGGCCTAGAATCATCATCACCAAACACCACTGAAAAAGAAAGAACCCTGTAGGTTATATACCAACAGCAGCATGTTTTCAGTGCTTCTTCTGCCAAAAAAGGAAGCAGGTTTAAAATCCACAGACACAAAGTCTGTCCACAAAGACAGACTCTGTGGTCACATTTTCAATCACACCAGTTCTGTCCCCAACATCATTCAAGCTGATGTGAAACAGAACAATGTCAATCTCTTCCATCTGTTTAGCTATTTCTTCTTACTCTGAATTTCCAAGTTCTCCCTTGAGAGGCCAGGAATAACTGGTTAATCAAAAACACCCTGTGGTCTGGGATGAAAAAAACACTAACTGGTTGGTTTTTTTTTGAGTCTAGGATTCCTGCTTGCAATCCACACTAACCCCAACTTCAGTTACATGAGGGCATCACCCTGCTTTGGGTGGCTGAAGAATTTGGATTTTCTTGTTTATACTCAAGTTACCAGCTGATATTCTAGAAATAAAAAAGTATTTAATCCTTCCTACACGATGCTTTTGAACCGCCACTGTATTAAAAGTTACATCATTAAATCAACAGTTCCCATGGTCCCAACTAATCAATGCATTCTACCGAAAAATTCTGCTTTTTGGTTTGGTTTTGCAGGCTAATGTTTAACTAATAGCTCCCTGGTTAATCCTTGCTTTTGAGAAAAGTTGTTTTAAGTAACCAGATTAATAATGTTGCAACTCTAATTTTAATTTTCAAGGGAAAATGATTTACATGCTTCCATTGTTGAAAACTGATGGAAGATATGAACAAGCGTCTCTTTCAGAACTGTTGAATATGCAGAACCTCAATAGAACTGGTCTATTTGATTATATATCAATTTATGTTTATGCAAAACTTAATGTGAATGTATCTTTACCTTAAAGGCAATAATCTGTTCCTTGCATACACACTTCATTCTGTTATTGAATGCCTTGCCTAATGAAATAATCGCAATAATTAATTTTTATAAAAATGTTCAGGAAAACTCTCAGGCTATTTTTAAACCAGACGATTTTACCACATAAAAATGCTGCAAATAGAACTGTTCAGCTTTACAAATTGCTATTAAATGCCTTGTAAAGCAATGGAGCAGCTAACTCCCTGACCACCCTCTTGGGCAATCTATTTCTGGAACCTCCACATCCTTCATGAGAAAGAAAGCAGCCTATTCCTACAGGAGGAAAAGGAGAGAATTCTATAAGGGCTTCTCCATACTTGAAGAGTCTCTATCCATTCAACATCCACGAAAACCTTATTATTTATGATTTTCCCTTCAAGGAAGGACGTCTCTGGAAATGCAATATCTAAAGTATCCTTTTAGAGGAAAAACAACTGATAGACTACTCAGGATCACAAAACTCACATTGCTTTCATTCGATTACACCGCAAGGAAATTCCTGTGTTGGGGAAGAACCCAACAACCACACAAGTACTACTGAGAGCCAGATGTGCAAAAGCTAATTCTTTGAAAAGATCAGATACTCTAGAAGTAGCAGCATGAAAAACTAAAGTATGGGAAATCCTTTCCTAGGGGAAGAGGAAAAATAAATAGTTGTCAGATGCAAAGCTGAATCTAGCTGTTTTTCATAATGTACTGTTTCAAATTGTTTTTCAGATTGTAAACAAAATACACATGTAGTAGAAAATGTAGATTGAATAAAAATGACATTTTTAAGGACAACAAAAGCCAATCATGATAGTTTTTTAAAAAAACGTAGATGCATAAACAAAAATTTCTGTGAGCTACAAATGTTCTAGCCCAAACTTTTAAGATGCTCTTATTTTTTTTGCGGTGACAATTCTCTTTCTCGTCATCAGGTCATGCTTTTCCTTCAACCTTCTTGCTTAAGACTCCCCTCACAGAGATAATGTGCAAGGGGCAACCAACATCCTGCTGCACGGATTTATAAGGGTGACTCTGACATAAATTAGCAAAAAGCCATTCAGGCCTGCACCATCATTCCCTGGTCCTTTTTGCCTTTCCTTGCCTGCCTCCTCACCCCCTGTTCTGTGCTCCAGAACTTCTCCTTTGGTAAATCCTCAGTGTACCACCAGCCACCTGTAACTCCATCATCGTACCCCAAAAGTCAACACCCAGACAGGACAGACTCAAGCTATCACTCAGTTTTCTGTCTCCCAACAGAGCCCAAGGACAAAGGGAGAAATGAAGATAAGCCCAGCAGACAGACACATTGGATTAGCTTCAAGCACTACGCACCTGCAGGTTATTCCATGCAATTCCTGATGGACTGGCTGGTGCCTGAGCTCTGCACCTTCCTAACAACACCTCCCTCCTTCAAAGGGTTGTTTTGCAGCTGAGAGTAACACCTTCCATGATGAAAGGCACTAAATGCTTGGTGAAGGTCAATGTCACTGTGCCCATGGTGAGCAAGCTATTTGCATGACTTTTCTCCAAAGAACCAGAAAACACAGCGACTTCTTGGGGTCTTGCAGCCAACTAGACACTGTATGTTAAACTCCAGCACTACCTTTCCTGGGCTCCAAAAACCAGACTGAGCACCAGTTCGGCACACATATCATTCCTGAACCCATTCTTGGTGCCTGCAATCCTTTAGAAGACCATCACAGGCAGAGAAGCAACTTCTGTAAGCAGAGCTGTGTTTGCATCTGCAAGGCCAGCAATAGGTGTGGAAAACGGGGCACGTGCTTATTTTGACGTGGCACAAACTCTTCTGTAAATGCTACAAACATTAGTGAGACTGCAGTTTTGCCGTAGCTGGCTCAAGTCATCCTCCCCTCTGCACATGCAGAGCCAGTACCAGCTGTCACCCTGAAACACCACCAGCACACACATGCATTCCTCTTCAAAGCACTGCCCAAACACTCACCCATTAATCCTGCCAGCATTTCTGAGAAGCAGACACCTCTGTTATCCCCAAATTACTGACTGGGACGCCAAGGGATGGAGCTGCAGGCTGGAATATTCAAGGGGACCGAAAACCACTAAGGGCGGCATTCAGCTACCCCAAATTCCCAGGTACCTGTGCATGTAGACATGGGGAAGCAAGGACCACAATTCCGAATGAGCAGCCCCCAGCCTCAGCCTTGTGCTCAGGACCAAACAGCTGTCCCCTCTCCACACCATCAAGATGCAAAAAATAACACAAACCCAGGCCTCTGCTGGACAGACACAACAAGGCACCAAGATCAAACAACCAGGTGAGCAGACACCTGTCTGAACTCATACCAGTAAATACAGGTTGCACATCTTCAGAATTTTAACCAAAGCAAAAATATGAAAGCTCTTCCCATGGCCTGAACAATTCACCTACGCAGGCCAAAACAGTTGAATTACATATTTATTTGCAGAGCAGGAACACAGGTTCTTTTTCTTGCTCTTTCAATTTAACACACTTGACTGGACAGCCCTTGAGCAAAGTGACCTAAATTTGAAGTTGGCATTGCCTCGAGCCAGGCATTGGACTAGATGCTCTCCAGCAGTCTGTTCAAGCCCCAATCCTTCTCTGGCTCTCTCCACCATGGCACTGGAGCACCTTTGGCACGGGTGATTTGTAAAGCTCAGAGTGCAGTGCTACAAACCAGACAAATGTCCATAGTCCACACCAACCTTCTGTCTCCTTTCTTGTCTTGAACCCCCTTTAACCCACTATTGGGAACTACTCTTGCAAGTCACTCTGCATGGGGGAGAACCACATCTGAAGGCAATCCAACCCTTCTGAGGTTTGTCTTAAACCACCACCAGGTGAAAAGCTAGTAAGATCATGTATTTTGGAGAACAATAGGACATGGGCCACAAACAGGAAGCTGGAATAGCTTCAGGCAACATGGCTCACAAGCAGGCAGCAAACGGAAGAGTATTCAGCTAGAAGAAAGCAAACAGAGCCAGTGCTGAGAAGGGGGAACAACAACAAGACAGAAGGAGACAGAAAGAGACAGACGGAGAAAGAAGGGAAAGGAAAGAAGGAAGCTGTGGAGAAGAGTGAGGATTTTCCCTGGTCACTCAACAGAATAAGCCAGATTGGCAACTGGTGCAAACTGGTCAGACGTGTCTCCATCTGCAGAGCTGGCCGTGCTTGGGAATGGGTGAAACTCAACTATTGGTGATGTGGCTCTAGGAAGGAAAGCTGCTGGGGCACCTGCTGTTTTGCCAGCACTCACTCCCAGATGCTGACAATGCTGACTGTGGAATATCCAGTGCCATTTTCTCCCCTTTCTTATTTAACAGTTTCTACAAGTATTTAAGTGCTTGCATTCAGGAGCCTGTGATGAGCACAACACATGAGTTTCTACAGCAAAGAAAGGAAAAAGAAATGACATGGATGATCTTTTCTGATCTAACTTTTCCTCCGGCTGTGCTCCTCACTGCTGGCACACACAAATCCAGTGCACCCGAAGCTCAAAGATCTACTGCAACAAGCTTTCTCCAGTCCTGAACTAGTTTAGTATTTCCAGTCTCTGTGCCTAGTGACACACAGAGTACTTGTCTTCTCATATGGCACATAACACAGCAGGCACCTGCTCCTTAAACCACTGTACTTAAATACAGCTGATGTGGAACAACTACTATCCTGTAAAATGTTAAAATGAAAGAACAACCAGAGCCTTTTAGTACAATTCCAGAAATTATAGAGCTCCTTCTTCCTTCATAGACTAATTGCACTGAAATTGCATCCAATGAGTCCATGCATATTTAATCAGGTCTGGGGCTGCTGAACACACTGCTATTGCATGGGGTGCTATCAGCCAGAGCCATAAATTATTAACTTTGCCAACTAAATTTCTGCTGAATAATTTTAGGTTGGCGGTGTGTTGTTTGACTGAGGCGAAGCTTGCTTTGTGTATCCCCTTATCATTAATATTCTTCCTGTGTTTCCTACAGCACCGAAGTGCTGGGAAGGGTCACTGCTCAGCTCGAGACAAGGCCCCCAGGGAGGATGTGGTGCCTCAGACAGACTGTATTATGTGCCATCGCTGAATATTTTCCTAAGCAAAGCACCTCCTCTCGGGTCATGTCTAATCTCATCACTAATTATACCTCTTTGTTAAGGCCAAAGAACATATCTGGTAGTCATCTTTATTAGGCAAAGATTAATAAATAGACATGATCCTGCTTTTCAGCCTTCCAAGTAACACGTAAAGCACAGCTAAGCGTCAGGAAAAAAACACAGGGAACAGATCCAATAAAAGAATCTTTGCCTTCACAAGGCTTTGCTCATTAAATAAAATGAGGCTGTTGAGAGCTCTGCTCTGGGTACTCCACAAGCTCACAACCCACAGCCTGTGGCAGGAATGAGGCTGAGCACACCCGCTTTGTCCCTACTTTGGCACCACCTCCATCCTTCCTGAGGGGCCCCACCATTGCCCCCAGTTTGCTTCCACCCCTGCCACTGCCTCCCCACCAAAGAGCACCCAAGTTCTGCAGGCAGCCAGCAGGCATTCCTAGGCAAGGTGCCAGCACTGGCTGCTGCCAGGGGTGCACACCAGGGCAGCCTCACGCTGTTGCTGCTGGGCAGTGGTGCTGCCTGGGGCAGCGAGCACGTCCCGCCTGAGCCCTACTCCGCAGGAACAGCAAAGGATCTCTGCTGGCCCGTGCAAGAGCTACTATAATAGATATCAAATGAGATCCACAACAAGCAGCCTTGTGTGAGTAGAAGGGGTGCTACCCACAACTTGCTGTTGCTGAGAAGCAAAATTGCCAAGCTCTTATTTCCAGCTTTCACACACCTTTTATAAGGGAGTAGTGGGGTTAAAGCCATCAACTCCAGCTGAATCAAGATTCATTCCACGTTGCTAGCTCACAACTACATGCATTTCAAGACTCTCAAAATAAATGCATTGTAGACATATAAACTATCTTTATCCAACTTTAATTATTATTATTGCTAATTACTCCCCAACATGAAGTGCTCCCCATGGAAGATGCAAAACACAGCCTTAGCTGTCAGTCTGCACAACAGCTGGTGGAGCTGAGAGAGGCAGGCATCTGCTTATCAGGGCTTTTTCCTGACAGTGAGGCAGCTTACAGTAAGGGTCACACCTCACGTTACAAATCAGCAAACCCCCAAGAAAAAAATGGAAATTTTGAACCAAGGAACAAAGCACAGATTGTATGCAGACCAGTACTTGCTATTCATCAAGCAATATGTACCAGCTCACAGTTGCTATACCTCCCCCTAAACAGGAACTCTTTCCCAAAAAGTGAAGGCAATCAGTGCTACTAAGTTTTTTAAGTACCACACAAAAGCCATGCCCAACCTACTGTTCAGTGAACTGAACTCGGTAGAAGTCCCATGGAAATTGGCACCCTGGACCATAATACCCCATGTGCATCACTAGATTTGATTCATATATAATTTGTGTCCCAATTCAAGGAAACCAGCAAAAGGAACCACCCTAACTCAGCTGATGCAAATCTCCTGGCCCAGGCCAGAAATACTTGCACGAAAATTTATCTGGTTTGAAGTCACACTTTTGGTTAACCAGATGTAACCTGGGGTAGGAACCAGCTCCCACTTGAGCACCCAAACAATCCCTCTGAATTTGGTGGAAATCTCACACAGAAGCCCACCAGCCCAACCCTGGCCCTGAGTAAGTCCCATGTATGGGGCCACTTCCAGCCAAGCTACTGCTACCCCAACCTACTCCATCTGCAGGTAATGGCAGAGGCTTGCTATGCAAGAAGAGCATAAACCTACATTTCTGGCACCTAGTAGCCAAAGAAAGGGATCCTACTGATTAGAGCTGTTGTGCAGGCTCGTGCCATGATCTACAATGGCAGCCATTCATTGGCTCTCCCCCAAGAGTCAAAGAAGAAAACTAATCTTATTTGTCACTCACAAGATCAAAGCGTCAAAGGATGCTGCCAGAGCAGTTTGGGTGTAGAGTGGTGGAAATGCTCACAGCAGCAGCAGCCTGAGAGCCAAGTGCCCTGAGCACAGAAAGAGGGCTCTTCCCCTTCTGGTCCCCTCTGCAGCAATTTGGGATGGAAACCAGCTCTTGGAGCTGGAGGAGGAAGATGAGTGGATGGGAAGGAAAGCTACTGAAGGAAGGGACATTAAGCCGCAAACTGCTGCAGGGTATCACCAACCAACCCCCCTGAAACTTGTACAGATGAAGACCTCCAGTTTCAGCTGCAGTGTTTCTCCAGCTGTTTCCTGCATCTGAGATGTCACCCTGCTTTGAGCTGCAATGGCACCTCAACAACCGCTGTGAAACAAACGGATCTCCCTGCGACAGGATCCAGTGACAGCCCTGTGTCCTTACCGGCATTGGCTGCTCACGGCCTCCCCTCCGCGCGCAGCACCAAGAGCGGCACGTCCCTGGCACCTGCGTGCTGTGACACAAGATCATGAATGCACAAGTACTGCTGCACCAGAGGGTGCATTTTGCAGAGTCATCACTGAACACAAATTGGGCAATTTCCACCATTAGGTAGTACCTTATTTTGCACAAGCATGCTCACAAATGCCCAGTCAGAACAAAAAATCAGCATTTTCAGTTAAGGAAGGCTGAAGGCCGAAGCACAGGCAGGAGCTGGCAGAGGGGGTGAGCAGTGGGAAGGTGTTTACCTGGAACACCAGACAGGGGCACCAGACAGGGGCTTGGTGAGGAAGCCAAGAGGAGCCATCATGACAAAAGACGGTAGCTGAAGACCCACACCATACTGATACTGAAATATAACATACTTTCAAAACACCCTTGGATGGAAGAAGGGGAGGGTTCAAGACAGCTGCAAGTAAGAAGCACAGAAACTGACCTGAAGCTATCAAAGTACTGCTGGTGTAATTTTCAAATACAACTGTGCAGTTGAAGCACCTCCCATCTGAGGTATGTAGAGAGAAGCCAGCCCAAGCCCACTCATGTGGTCCATGAGGTCACCAGAAGCAGCAGCACAATTACATCCTTCTGCTGGAGCTACTTATTACTGAAGTACACCACATCATGTTTTCTCTTGGCTCACAAGTACTGGCGTTTTAAAAGCCCTACAAAAACACTGCTACTTTAACAACTTTTCAGGAAAAAAAAAAAACAAAAAACAACAAACAAACCAGGAGAGAGAAAAGGATAATTTTTTGCCCACCTTACAAGCTTGTCTCCAAAACACCCCTTTATGACACAGACCCCAGTTTCTGTGCTCTTACACCAATTTCCTTGGAGTGCCATGGGGTGTAAGTACATCACAACATTAGAGTTTCATAGCTGCACTTCTCCTTTCAGTTTTTTAACAGAAGGATCTGCTGCATCAGTAGCCAAAGGTTAAGCCTGATGAATGCAATGATTTTAGTCCTGAATTAAAGATACCGGACAGATAGGACATTAAATCACCACAGTGAGCACCAAGACAGACAGAGCCTCACAGTCCCATACAGGACTAGCAGTCAGGTATCATTCAAAAGTCTTTGGAATAGGAAAAAGAAAACATCAGAAGGCAAGGACGAACACCTGGACACAGGGGCTTAAGGGATAGGGTGCAACTACAGTTACCTGCCCAGCACAAGAGGCACATCTCTGTGACTACCCTAACTTCCAAGGCGCCCCAGCATAACAGGTGTGAGGCTCTACAAGTGGAACCAAACAAAGACAGTGGTTCATGCAGCACAGAACTATCACTAAAGTTAAGTTTATGGACACCCTGTGCTGTGCAGGAGTGTTGATCTGCTGGAGGGCAGGAAGGCTCCACAGAAAGCAAGCTGGAGATATGGGACAAACCCATGCTCAGAAGAACATGTGAGCACATTGTACAAGCTGCAGCAGAATGACATGACATATCTCCTAGGCTGCTGCTTCGTTTTACTCTTTTTTTTACAGTATTTACCTCCACTAAGCACAGTACAATGATATTTGCATCCCCCAAAAAGAGTAAGTGGGAGGATGGGAGAGCAGAGAGGTGGATGTATTTATAACAGCTTAGAAAGGGGACAGAGGGAAGTTAGGTTGGCAGTGACAACATAAAATGCTGCACAAACATATACAAATAGCTCTGTTCTAAAATGAAAGAAATATATGCTTTGCTCATGGCCACAAAAAGCACTGTACTCAGCATATTTATGGTCTGTGTGTTAGTTTTCCACATTAAGATGACTGCCAGTGCCTTCCAGGGCTCTGAAAACTTAAACTCTCACTGGAACCCAGCTTCTGCTGATTTATGTTTGCATCATCTAACCTCTGTGAACCTACACTGGTATAAATGACTAAACTGCTCTGAAATAGGATTATATCACTTCTAGCACGAGCAGTGTGTGTAAATATTGGACTTAAGTTTCCAGATCAGTCTAGCCAGAAAAAAATAAACTCGCGTTTAGCCAGCTGGAAGTGGAAACAACATGTGCTTTTTTTCTCTTTTTAATAATTCAAAGAATTTACTGTCACAATTTGCTAAATTGCCATAAATACATGTGTTGCTATACACATTTTAACACATGCACATGTGTTTACTGTATTTTTATTATAAGAACATTAGGGATGCTTATGACCACCCACACCCATATCTTCAGAACCCTTGCAATGCCCCCAGTCATTTCATACAAAAACTAACTTCTGCCAAATAGGAAAAAAAGAAAAAAGTCACATCACAACAATTTCATCTTTCAGTGCAAAAAAAAATTTGTTTGCAATCAAATTCCAAGCATATCAGCCTGTTGAATGCAAGTCTGTATAAAATCCATTTTTTGGAACTCAAAGTATTATCTGGCTCCTGCAGTAGTTCTTGATCTATTGGTTGTCCTTGGTTCTGCAAAGAGGAGTTTGCCAATGGCCACAGAATGCTCCTCGGAGATTAGACCTCTGGGGTTCATCTGATTCATTGCCTGACTTCTGCCAAGCCACATCCTCTCCATGTGTCCATCAAAAACCACTTCACTGGCCCAGAGGCCTTTCCTGCAGAGCTGCAGCACAGAATACATTCTCAGCTCTCCATACCTGGGTCCCTCTCTCTTGACTTCTAATTGACTTTTCAGGCTGGGCATGGCTGTGCTCATCTCCAAAACCATCGCATTCCACACTGGGATGGAGAGAGCAGTTGGCTGCGTACCTTCCGCTCCTGCGCTATTTTGGTAAACTTGCTGGGACACTTACGTACCAAGCAGAGAGCACACTATATATGGGAGCATCTACCAATGCATTCAAGTCTTTCAACCCATAAGGAGCAATCTGATCCTATCCCACAGCATCAACAGCCAGTAATTGTAACTTCTGTCACAACAGCTGACAGACTAAAGCACAAGTAACATCACACCAGGCAACGGGATCCCCCAGCAGGTGCTTTCCCCTGCCAGTTGCTGCAGGAAGGGCAGGAATGTTTCCCCGGCCCCAGCACACTGCCGGTGAGAGAATACTTCCCATCACCCTCAAGAATGAAGCGTGCAGCACGGCGCTGGATGTCAAGCTAAAATAGTTCATTTCAGGGTGGAGTATTAGGTCCCATCCCTCCCCACACACACATAATCCTGCAGCATCCTGAAGTGTGGCCCAAGACAGCTCCAAATGCAGTCAACAAGAGCTTTTCCACTGACATACCTGGGAGCTGGCTCGGACCAGAGGTGACCACAAACTCCATTCCTAGAGGTTGGAAGAGTAGGTGGACATTTGGTTGGTAAGTGATGACCGACAAGGATCAAGCATTAACTCAACACACAAAGAACCCCTTCCGTATGTATCCAAAATATGCTTTTCCTATTTTGACAACTGAGGTTCAGTTTCAGTTACTGATAACAAGGAGGTAAATGCAATACAGCATATAAAGTAAAAATGAAACAATCTTTTCTTCACCAAGATTCACTCTTAGTAAATTTTTTCCTGCAAAGTAGAAGGAGGCTAATTTTCACTTCATGTGGAAATTAAAAAGGCATTGCCTATTAACACTTTTATTCTATTTTCTTGCCAAAGCTGCCATTTCTCATAAGCTGTATTAAACTCTAAGCTCCAAGTCTGAGAAGATGGTGCTGCTGAGTGCTGTGAAAACAGTAAGACTGTGCGTGTGGCTGAGCAGCATCCCCTGCCCTGCTGGAGCTAAGTAAATTATAACCTTCGCTACTTTCAGAGGAACAGTCCCAGCTGCAGAGAAATGATTCTTTCAAATGACAATATAAAATGATACAGTCAAGCTGCCCAATTTCATTCCCAGAGAGATTTTCTCTTGGGATGCAATCTGGTTCGAAGGAGAGGGAGTTATCTGAACACTGCATCAGAATACAGAGGATAGAGCTGTCAGCAGTGGTTTCAGCCTCTTGCAGAGAGCATTCCTCAATATATGTGAAAACACTCACACTTAATTATTGAAAAGGAAGGGAGTCACCTCAAATGTTTTTCTATGCCCCTGAAAGGCTCCTTGAATGAATAAATATTCTTTCATTATGTTTCAGCTGTTGTCACTGCAGTAGACTCCAAGGGCAGGATTTAAACTCAGGAGGAAGGAGGGGAGCACCCCACCATAAGGAAAATAAAATGTAATTTTTCAGTGGATGCTGTTTGAGCTCTGAGGAACTCAAGGTGGGTGCTCCATCACCACAATGTCCTGTAAGATGTAGTCCCCAAGCCTGCTCTCTATGGCTCAAAACATTAAAAGTGCTCTGTGACTGCATCAGGCCTCAGTATCCCAGGAAAACCTTCAAGCTGTCCTACAAAAATCTTCAGTCTAACTGGGACAGCAGTCCTATGCTTTGCTTGAAGATAAGATCAAGGAGCTTACAAAGATGGTAACAGAAGTATTCATGGCAATTGCAGAAAATGTTGGAAAGCAATAAAGCATGGAGACTGGCTGAAGGAGCCAGTCCCAAGTACAAGGTCAACCCAAAAGAGTCTCAAGGTGCAGGACAAAAGCTGCCCAGCAAGAAAGTCCATCTTGCAGCAGAAGAAAAACACAGCTGATTTGAAGAATTTCAGGTGCTGCTGATGGGGGCTTTTGTTCATTTTTTGGAGGGTTGGGGGTGTTAAAAGAGGCTAAACAAAAAAACAGTCTCGCAGTAGCTGGTTGCCTCACACAGTTGAAGATTTCCTTGTGGTACTACCAGGGAGAAAGCAACGGCCCCTCTTGTTTCTGTGCACCAGCAGACTCCCTGGTGTCACTGCCAACAGGCTGGCTAGCGCTCACAGAGGGCAATTCTGCCAAAACTGGAATTTTTTTGAAGACTTGTAGCCTTCTCTGTTATCTGGCTGGTAACAGAGAAGGCTACAAGTCAACTAGCTGATGACATCTCATTCCCTTGTTTAGTCATCAAACTGCTTTCTGAGTCAAAAACCTCCTTGTAGTCAGTGGGTTTGCTGGAATAATTGGGTAACTTCAAACCAACAAAGCAACAGTGTTACAGATATTTACTAATACCTCCCATGATATTTCATACAAAACATTTTGCAATATTATAGATGAATATGGGAGAAAAATCTCACACTAACAACCTATATTTACAGGAGTCTTTTAGAAGCACCACTGGCTTTTAGTTTCCAGCATAAGACATAAACCAAGGCTCTGGGCTGCTGTATATGGTGAATAAAACCACAGTAACCCAGATTCAATTCAGAAGCCTACTAACTCAGTTAATCCATGCTTATTTTGAGCTACGCTGTTGGAAATGACTACTTGGGCTTGTGATAACTCTTTTCCAAGAAGAACTCACTCATCACTTAATCTTCACCAGCTCTGAACACCCAGGAACAGTAGATGTGACCTTTACAGGATCCAAGAACACAGGAATAACCGGAGGGGCCATAAGGCACATGTTATCAGCAAATGCACCTGACATATAAGATAATTTGAAAAGAGAAGAGCAAGTCTTTGCTGACACCCTCAAAAGCCCTACCTTGTGGGCTTAGCACTTGCCTCCCCATGCCATGGGTGAGTAGATAACAGGACCTTTTACCTTTTTTGCCTTGTCAGCATAGCAGGAAAAAGAAAAAAAAGCAGCAAAGTTTCCCTTGGTAGGTCATTCACGCAATGCAGGCAGCAAGAATTAACCCATCTGTGACAAAAGTGGGAACAGGTTCAGAAGAGTCTGTTAAAGCTGGGAGTGCACCCAAGCACCGGATCAGCAGGGTGACCCCTCAGCCAAGAAACAAGACTTCGAACATCACTGCCTCTTCCACTTTCCCAGCTGCTTCGAAACATGGCAGATAATTAAGAAAAACACCAGTCCGAAGTGATTTTAGTTTTAAGCTGCTTCCACAACAGAAGAACCTACAATAAGTTTAAGTGTGACTTCCAGCCAAAGCTTGCTCCCACTGGCATAACCAACATCAAGAAAGAAATCCAGGTCCTTTCTCACGCTGCCTCAAGTACAAACCATCTTATTTTACCCCAGCGCACAGGAATGCTAACCAGGTCCACTTAAGAATGCATTATTTGCTCTTGGCCATATTCTCTTGTAGTCCTGGAAGGCAAATAACATTTGCCTTCTGCAGCACATCAAACTGAATACTCACATTTGATTAGCTAGTTATGGGAGGTATCCTCAGGGTTTCTCCGCTCCTCTGCATTTTAATAATCTCTTTTTAATTTCTGTCTGATAGTTATTTTCACCCCAAGTGTATTAGTATCTCCACACACCTATGCTAATTCCAGCACTGCAAGGAGCTGCCCATTTTTCTTCCCTGTCCTGGTCTTCCTACACTTTCCATCTCACAGTTGCTGCTGCCATGTGAAAAGGATGCCCAGTTTGCCATCTTCAGATAACTAACTGGGTATTACACCTTATTCTTGCTTCACCCAGGCTGCTTGTTAATGCATAGAAAACTCCACAGAGACACTGTCAATATTCTTTCACACAGTACAGCCACATCTCAAGATTTTTCACAGCTTGAGCACAGATCTTCTCAAATTATGTAACCAAGCCATTAATCCCATAGAAAAGGAATTTTTTTAACCTTAATTTTCTGCAGAATGAAAAATATAATGCTAACCTTGAAATAAAACTATTATTTGTACTTTAATTTTTTAAGTATGTGAGGTTTTTTTCAGATTTTGCTTTAAGCCCCTGCTAGTACATGCAATTACTTGAAGTACTCTTATGTTAGACCAGAGGAAAGTAAACTGCATTTATCCCCTGCAGAGTCAATTCTGCACACCAACAATAAACACCCTAAGCCTGCTTCTTTTAATATGCAAAACCGTGCCCTCAGATGTATATACAAGGCTACTGCTGGCTTTAATAAAGATAGGAGCATATTTAAGGGCAACATTTGGAACAGAATCTGGTTTTCTTCAGTATTTCATATAACCACTCCACCAGATTCCTAAGAGCCTTTTTACCCAGGCTTCTGTAATGAGCTCTTGTGAGCTACACCTTCCAGTAAACCCCTTTCCCTCCTGACTCCAGATTTCAGAAACCTTAATTTAACTCTGCATATAAGCAGTAACTCCAGAGACCATCTTAAATCCCACATATTCTTGTGATGCTGCTTCATAGCATGTTGCTCTTTCACAGCCTTTGCTCATCCATTTGCTGCAGCACGCCAAAACAATCCCAGCCAGATGTTCAGCTCCCCAAGGGTCAGGCACATAGGAAGCTTTAGGGCACAAACCAAAACCACAGGTAAAGCAGGGATTTGGGGCAGCAGCACGTGACACTGCTCTTAGAGAACAATGGAAAACCTTGGCTCAGGTGATGTACCCATCTCACAGGTCCAGCCCACCTAGAGGGGTAACGCTACCCTAGGACCCTGACACCAACCAGCAGACATATAGCATAGTCCCTAATGCATGCAAGTAACTACACAGAAGCTGAGTTCTGGGAAATAATAATCAAACAAACTAAACCAGTCAGATGTAATGAAATCTCTTTCTAAAAAGAGGCTCCTCCAAAAGTATCACTGTTGGATTTATGCTCCTTCATGAACCAAATCCACACTTAGTCTTACCAAGTCTAATTCTACATCTATGCCAAATACTCCATTCAAACAGAGCTGAGCACAAACCAAGGATAATTAACACAACATGGAGTGTCCTCTCAAAGGCTGTAAGCCCAGGGTGGATGGAGGCAGAGACCACTGCTGTAGGATGGCAGCACACCCAGCAGGGTCTTCCTCCCCACCAGCACTCATGGGGTTATGCGACTGGTTGCTCAGGGGAGACAGCAGCGCATCCTCCCATCTCCTTGCTTGGGTCTGGGGCACAAAATCCTGAAATTCACCGGCTCCCTGCTTTCTGCCTCCTTGCTTGTTGTCTGCAGCCACCCAGGGCCTGGGCAGGGCCCCAGGCAGTTCTCCCAGGCAGCAGTTTCAGTCCCTTGCCCTCTCCCAAGCTCACAGTGAGCAGAGTCTCCCAGGGCATCCATCGATGTTCTACTCCCCTGGACTCCCAGAAACATTCCCCTCCTTCTAAAGCACAGGAATAACAGCGGTACACCCGCTCACAGAGTGATGGCAAGAAGGCAAGACAGGTTTCCTCCAGCAGCAGGGACCAAGGGGAAGTCTGTGGACGTGTTCCAGGCATAGGTGGCCACACACAGGTCCAGCTCCCGGGCACAGGAGCAGTGCTCATTTTAGGAGGGATCTGGGGCTTTGCAGATGCCTGCTGCTGAGAACACATTTCTATTGTGCAGAGGGTGGGATGGTGAGTAAAAACCCTTCATCACCCAGCATAGCTTTGTGCTACTTCCCTGTCTTCTGGGTGGAAGGCCAACAAGGGATAAACTGGGCTGCATGGCATCGTAAGTTATGACAGTGGCATCACAGAGAAAGAAAGGTGGGTTGTTTTTCATTCCTCCAGCTCCCTGCTGTAGATTCCATTAGGCACAGAAAAATTCAGCTAGCACAACCATTTCCAATTCAAATGATCCTGCTGTGCCCTCACCAGGACAACTCCCCAAGGAGAATTTTCACTATCACTGCTGCTGGAGATTGATAGCAAGAGGGTAAACACTGTATTATCCTGCTTTTAGGTGTTCAGCCAGATGCTTACCTGAAATTAAAAAGCAACCAACATTCAAAACTCCACCATCTTTTTCCAAAATGCTTGTGATCTCTGCATCTGATTTTGCATATGCTTCTTGAGATGAAGGTTATTTGAAAGACAGACATTCCAGGAATGGTTGCGAGTGTACAGGTTACCTACAGCCCTACAAGGGCTGCTTGCAGAGGTTAAAAAGAGCAACTGAGAACACAATGAAACACTTCTGTCCAATTCTCACAAAGCAAAACTCACAGGCAAGTTAAGAAAAGATTTTAAAAGTGATACTGGCTTACACATTTTATTTCACTATATAGACCAAATCCATGAGAGTGGGACACACACCCCTCCACATGGGTGAAGTGGATAAGATGACAAAAAATACTCAGTACTCAACTACTTTTCTTTTCTAGGAGGTTGAAGCCTCCAACAACAACCTCAGTGACTGCATTTCAACTCCAACAGCAGCCACGTGTAGAAAATGGTGCTGGAGTTCCCAGCACTGAAACCAGATGGACATCCTCAGTGCAGCCACAACAAACGTGCTTGTTTTCATCACCAAAAAACAGGGGTAGAAAATAAACTTCCAGCGCCAAACACCTCTTCTGGCTGCAGGGTGATGCCAAATACAAACCATGCGAAGGACAAGCTTTGAAAACAATAATTTCAACTCATAAATAAATGAGCATGCCAGGGACTGAAACCCTATTTGAAACCATACAAAAGGTTTATTAAGCAGCTGGATTTCAGGAGAGATGTTACCCGGCATTCAGCAACCTGCTGTACTGAACACTGGCCTTCACAGGACAGTTCTTGGTCCTCAAATCTCATCCCACCCACCACTAATGACATTTCATGCTGGCCTCCGGCATGTCACTTAGTTTACTTTCTTGAGTTTATCCATCTATAAAGTGGGAATAATCACTTTTAATTTCCTTGCTGAGCTGTTATTAGGGTTAATTAGCTAATGTTTGTACACTGCTTTGAAAAATGCAAGAGTACTCTCTCTCCTCTCTCTCTTTCTCTATATATAAATACATGATGTCCTATTATCATAACCATCTGTGCCAGTGGGAAATTTTAATTGCTGAGCTAGCTCTTGGGAAAGACCTGCCATTCTGTAATATTTAGGTCACAGGACTTTGTGAACTGTGAAGGTAACGATAACACATTTCAATGGGAAATGCAATGAGACATGAGGTAATGATAAATTTGGTTATAGAAGGAAAGTATTTACTAAAAATCTAGAAGAAAAATCTTGGTGACCTTTCTGCGTGAACCAAGTACTAAGGAAAGGACTTATAATCTCTCTTCAGGAAAACAGATTTATCTTCAACTAAAAAAACTGAGAAAACAGTGACCTGCATTTCAAAACAGAGAGGATGGGATGTCCTGAAGGTTAACCTGAAAAAATACATGTGAAAGCAATTCCATTGCTGGAGAGAAACAAGTGGGTGAAAATAAATGGCTTCCCTGGCTCTTGGCATGAAGCAAGTTTATTTCTCAAATAAGAAAAGAAACGAGAGAGGAAAGAAGTTAAAAGTCTGAATATATGCTGGAGGTAAAACATTTTAAGGTATAATGTTAAGGGAACAAACAGTAGGGTTTTTGTTTTGCTTTTAGCTTGAAAGAGTAATGGGAAACAGGTATATGTTTTTATAAATATAACCAAAGAAAATATAGGGGAGAGAATGGATCTATTGTTCAACAAGGCAGAGGGATCACATAACAAGAATCCAGATGGATGAAGCACTCAGTAGTTTATTTCCCTATGTGTTCTGAATGAAAGACACAAATGTATTTAACAAGAAATAAAATTTATGATTTAGAGAAGCCTGGGAAAAAAAAATAGAAATTTCAAACTATATCCATTTAATCAATGTGCCAAATTCCTTCTATAGCAAACATCTACTGAAGTCAATGGACTTCAGGGATAAATTTAGCCTACCACTTTACAACTCAGTAAGACCAAATGACATGCACAGAAGTGATTTAAAGAAACCAAATATACACCAAGACAATAAAACTGCTGTTGACCAATCTTGGAGCTCATATGTAACCAGCAAGATACAAGCAGTCTGGAGATATAGAGTTTGTAGAAAAGAGGTATGACAGGAATGGGCTAAGACACAGAGTTAGGAAATTCCAATCAACTGCTTTATTAGAAGAAATAAAATTCACAACACAAACCAGCACAATGAGTAAAAGAAAAGTTCAATAAAGAAAGATTCTGCCCAGGAAAACCTGAATGTCTTCCAAATATGAACATGTTTTGGAGGGAATGAATCTTAGATTAATTAAGTAATCTCTACTACATATTCTTCTGGGATTAGAAACATACATGGAAGAACAAACAGATTTCAAAAATAACCCCACAAAAACGGAGGGAATGGGGAAGTCTCTGCTCAGCTACGCCAGTGTAAACCTGAATAACATTCCCCTGCTGCCATGGATTTAGCTCAGGGGAGCTGGAAGCCAAGGCTGACATGTACACCTCCCAAAGGCAAAATTTTATGTCAAAGGCTGCAGGTTTAGGGGGATAGAGGGGATGGGAGGCACAACTGGGGAGATGCCACCAAGAGGATCAGCAAGTTCAGGAAGTACAGGGGCTTTGGGGAAATCTGTTTATAGTTCAGGGAGAGAAGAGGAAGTTTAGACAATTCATGCATAATTGAAAAAGAGCAATATTTAGCAACAAGGCAGGGAGGGGTAGGTACAACACAATAGATGAAAAGTTCTAAGCAGCTTCAAATAAAGATTTGAAGATAGGTTATGGCAAAATAGTATCAGACCAAGCTGCCAGGGTGCAGACTTCCTGTTACTTAACCAAACAGCTCCTCTGTTGGCACCCTACCTCAAAATTGCTTTTTATTTGACACTGTCTGCATTGCCTGCAGAGGTACTTTGTAAATAAACCATCCCTAATAACACATCAGCAAGCAAGAGCTCCCTGCAACATCATTATTATTATCCCTGCCCATGGCAGGGCAGTCAGAAGAGGTGTTCTTTAAGGTCCCTTCTAACCCATACCATCCTATAACTCTCTAATTAAGAAGTGTTCACTGCAGGAAACTCCCCATCAGGCCCAGCGTAACTCCCTGCCTCACAAGTGGGACTTAACACACACAGGAGGGGACTGGCCCTCCACACCACCCCACCCTTGGCCTTGAAGGGACACAATGACAGCAAGACCAACGCCTGGCATTTCCCAGAGCTAATGCGTGACCTGCTCAAGTCTGGCAACTTCCAGGGGATTTCAAAGGGAGGCCAGTGCTGCCACATCAGCCACTGATCAAAGTGCCCACAAGAGTCATTTCTGTTTCTCAGAGAAGTAATACAAGTGCCTCTCGTGTACTTTGTGTTTTTAAAAGGTAGCTCACCTTGTCGAGGCAGGATCAGGAAAACAAGTTTATTCAGGCTCACCCATTCTTTATGGAGTTCACTGCCCTCATGAAAACCCCTCCATCCCTCACCCCAGTGCTCGGAGGTGACAGTGACAGCTGGGGGGTATTTGCAGCATGTCTACCCTTAATGTGACTTCTCAGGAAGACCCAGGCCTTCCTGAGAGGCTATTCCCAACTGCTCTATCAGCAGCTCAGGGGATCAGCATGGTGCCAAGTGGCTAAATCAGGGATTATCAAAAGCTGGGCTGTTCCCCACATCGTTTTTTGTTTTTTTTTTTTCACAACTCTGGCCGCAGTTTTTAGCTGCCTTTCTCCACTCTCAGTGAAGTCTCTGGAACTCCTGTTTCTCCAACATCAACCATCAAGGGTTTTTCCCAGGACGCTGGACGATGCAGGCCTAGAAACAATGCCAGGTGATGCACTGGGAGACACTGGACACATGCTAGAAAGAAATCCCTGCACTATGATGCCAAAGTCCAGGCTCTCCGGTGGCAGGGAGCCTCAGCACTGGCTGTCCTACCAGTCACATCGCCAAAGGAGCTGCGGGAGGAGGGTACCCCACCCCATCAGTCCTGACATACTACATCTTCGCAAATTTCCACGCCTCTGGTTAACACCAGGGGCTCTTGCAGGTCACGGGGCTGGGAAAGCAGAGCACTAAGAGGAAGGGAAAGTGTTTGGAAATATGGTTTTAATAACTTTGAGCTTGTATCAGCATGTATCTTCCAGTGACAGTACATGGACTTTCAGGTTGGTCACTGTGCTCTTTTAACCAGCTGCACGGTGTCATGAGGTTTTGAGGTAACCTCATGCACAACACATATTCAGTAATCATTTATGAAGCACAAAAGTAAGTAAAAGTGGACCTCAAACCATTTATCCTATCTTCAGCCCCTCCACTGGTGCTGTAGTGGTGATCTGCTTTTTCCCTTCCCATCCCAAGCCTAGTCAGATGTTAGACATGTTAAAAGTTTATGTCTAACCCATAAGACCATACTCAGCAGATCTAACTAATCTGAAGTTTTGCGCCACAATTAGGAATGAACGTTTGTGGCTCCCCCCATCCCTGCACACCTCAAGGTTCATCCTATCTGAAGGACAAGATAGAAGGGATATCAAGAGAAAATTAAGGAAACTCAGACATCAGAAGCCAAACTGCAAAAGTTAGAAGTTACTAAATGCTATGGACACATTTTGTGTCCATAGCAGCAGAAGCAAGAGCATCTAAAGAAGAAACCATTTTTAGCAGCATTAATACAACTTCAAAAATTGGAAAACCAGACTATGGAGTGCATCCACTTGGTTTGCAGGCCCATATGGCTACAGCAATTATCTCCACTCAGCTCACCTCTCCACATACTGGAAAAAGGATGGATTTGGAAAGGATGGAAAAATACTGCTTAGAAAGAGCAACACTTTGTCACAATTTCTAAAACATTTCTATATATACTATCTCAAAAGGATATAAAATAGCATTATCATAGCCCATGCTAAGCTGTGCCACCTCATAATACACTATCACCACCACACAAGACCTGTATGGGGTAGATCAATCACCCAGCAGGGCACCAGGGACATCAGGGCATCCTGGGACACTGCAGCACAGTGGGGACAGCCCACTGCTGCTTCTTCCGACAGCTTCAGAGGCTTAAAGGAAGAAATTAAGTATATGGCTAAATGCTGCTTTTCTTGTTGCTGTTCGCATATTGTTAAAGGGACAACTCCATTTTTACAGCAGTTTACAGGTCACATTGAAGAATTCACCATTTAAAGCAACCCACACTTGCTTTGTATTTTCAAAACCTCTTTTAATTCTTGTTAAGATTGGACTGCACCGCCTGGCATTTCCAACTTTCCTTTGCAATAGGTCATGATCCACAGAAACACTGGCTGCCTGTAACTCTTCACAGAGTAGGCATTTCACATTGAAGCCAGGAAAGTTTGAAACTTTGGGAGAATTGCAGGGAGAGACAGCTGCCTATATCTTCTTCGGGAAAAACATCACCTTCTGGCAGATGTTTCCTCTATGGATGATACATAGGGAACACCAAAGACCACCATCAGTAAAGTAATTCCTAATTAGTAACAAATGCAAGTCAGAATGCATGGAATGTACAATGTACAATAATTAGTAACACACTTCACCATGCATGGTACGTGACACTGTCACTCCAGCAACCTCCTGTTTGGTGAAACGGGCACAAGGTTAGACTTCCCAACACAACAAAAAGTTTCAGTTTAAGAAATTTATTCGAGGGATGCATCACAGTGACAGTCAAGGAACATCCAGGCTGGATGTTACGCCTCAGGCAAAAATCCCAGATCAGCCCCACTACTTTCCATGGCCTGTGGATTTTAAATGAAACCACACAATCCAAAATGAGAAGTGAAGCAGAAACCTTGTGAAGAGGTCGCTACCTGGGAGAGCCTGGGAGTGCTGCCTTGGACTTCACTAGGAAGATGCACAGCAGAGATGCAGGCAAAAGGCCGTGTCCCAGAGTGCCTTGCAGGGATGACTGCAGAAGGGGCACGGCCACGGGAGCACTGGGAGAGGGAGCTGCCGCTCTCGCTTCCAGTCAAATGCGCGGCAGCTCCGTTACTGCCGAGTACAGCGGGAAGCACTCGGACATGTTTCCTGCACCCACTGATAGCTTCCTGACACTGCTCTTGCCCTCCACTGTTCACACTTTGAAGCAAGAGAGAGGTGCTGGGAAGGCAATTTGCCTGTAGAAAAGTCTGCCTTTCAGAAGCCAACCTTTTTGCTTTCCTGCAGCACATACATGGGAAAAAATAAGGAATCGGCCTCAAAAACCACTGAAGTTCTCAAACACTGAATGGATCTGCTGCAACCTTCCTGGGCACTATGCAAAACCAATCCTTCCTTCCAGGTGACCTTAAAGGAGTGGGAGGAGAGCCAGGCAGCAGATACACTGTGGGGTTTGACTACACTGCTCCCCAGAATACACTACATTACATATGGCTGGAAGGGTTTTATCCTCCCCTTCTGTGTTTCGGTCTCAAATTCAACCTAGCCCTGGTTTATGGACGAGGAAAGGGAGGAGTGAACGTGGCAGAGGGCAGCACCTAATGTCATATCACCCGCTGTAACTGCAACTGCAGAGACTTGTAGCAAGCCCAGCACCATCCTATCAAGAAACATGGGATTATCTGACTCAAGATGCAGCTACCGCTTGAGGAAGAGCAAGACAGAGAGGGAAAATAATTCCCCCAGAGTTCAGCTGGTGCAGGGTGACAGAAGGGAAGGACTAGGAGCCTCCAGAACTCACTCCACACACAGGAATTCAGTCACTGCTTTTGTCATAGGAACATTACTCATTCCTTCCTGCTTCCCTTGTCTTTTGTTACAGATCACAAACCCAACATCTACAACTACTAAAGAAGCAATTATTGGCATGTCACTGAAATACTGCAAGGACAGAAATATTCCAAATTCACAATGCACCCTCACTGCTTGCTGACAACTGTACTTGCTACAGGCCTGACTCTGCACCAGCTCACACTCTGCAAGGGGGTGGAGCAGCACTGCCTCAGGTACCATCAACACCTTGCAAACAAACCATGGAGGCGGATGCTGAACCAGGTTTTCAAATGCGGCAGCACAGTATCATTTGCCAAACCCATGCAATGAACAACTGCGTATTTTCCTCTGAGGCATATCAACAGCTGGCCCCACTGAAGAAGTGATCTAAGACATCTGCTACCCACATTTTGGAGGGGTGGGGGGTGCTGAGTCAGTATGAAAGCTACTCACAGCAGTGCTCCTGAGCAACCAAAACTGAAATGCAATTTAGTCGGTCAAAGAGATCTCTTAATTTCCACAGTGCTGCTGGCTAGCAGACAGCAAGCAATCAAAAACAAATGCGGACATTTAAATTTCAGTCAAATTTGGATCCTTGCAATGCAAACATAGGTATCCCTTCATCCAGGCACATTCACTTTCTGGAGAGGAATAATGATACATTGCAAGGGAAGAGTCTGCCTGCCTGTGTTGCTTCAGGTATTGATCCTGACACCCAAATGGCATCATCTCAGGAAAGCAAGGTTATTCCCCTTGTCCATGTATTTTTTTTTTCTGGAGAGATGTCTTGGCCTGAAATGTTGTTCAGATTCCAGGTGTCTTCTGAGGTTCAGTGCATGTGTGCAATAACAGAAGGGGCAGTATCCTGTGTTCCCACAGTATAGTAATTGCTATTCCTGCAAGGATCCACCCTTCTTTGCCACTTCCTTTAAGTCTTACTTTCTCTCAAGGAATCACTCACATTCGTGTGTGCAGGACAACACACGATGCATAAATCTCCCCTCGGTTTCCTCCAAGTTCAGGCATTCACATCACACAAGCCAGAAAACATATTTGGCCTTTTATTACTTTTATTTAAAGACCATAAATCCCTCCTTCCTTCTCTGGAGGAGACAACAGGACTTGTTAAGCCTTCTGGTTCCCTCTGCTGCCATAAAAAGGTGCAGAGTTTCCGAATGCGACCAGCTGCTGCACAGAGGCCCTGCTACAGTCTTGGAAAACATCCAGAGTTCGCAGACCTCCCGAGAACCTCCCACAGGACAGTGCCAGCCCCCCGGCACTGGGGGGACACAGTGCTGGCAGCACCGTGCAGAGAGGTTTCCAAAGACCCTCCTTCTGGCCCCAGGTCTTTGGAAGCAACTAGGCTTCAGAACTGACTGCTTACACAGTGCACAGGGCTGAAAAAGAAGTGCTCTGGCTCTGCAATGGAGATCAAGAAGTCAAAGCACTTAAGCTTTTGGTTTCTACTAGGCTTCCATGGTACAGTCTTTGAAAAGATCAAAGCTGGGCATCCTGCTCACAGACAGAGAGCTAGACACCAACAGAGCATCTCCTTACCAGCCCATCCTTACCAGCTAAGAAAAAGGGGAACACAGAGACCCCAACTCTCCAGAATCTCTGCATGGTTTCCACCTGGCAGAGCCTAGGGCTGGTGCAGGGCAGTCAGCCAAGTTGGGCATGTCAGGAGATGTACCATTTCCATATGCAAAGGCAGTACCTACCCCTACTTTACATCCATTCCGGCTTCCCAAGAGTCAAGGAAAAAGCTCCCACAGTTAGACAGCTGATGTGCACCAAAATGAGGCATCAAACTCCCTCCCTAGGTAGTTACAGCTGCACTTGCCACTGGTGCTCTCCTGTGTGAGCAGTGAGGTGACAGCAAGCCTCAACATCCCCAGACTGAAATAGCTGCACAAGTAAAAGGTTGGTTCGTACACGCTGGAGGGAGGTGGTGTTTCCCAACACTACATTTACACATGTAAAACAGAGGCAAATTGGCACTAGCTGACAGCTTATCCAGCACCCTGAGGCAGCAGGACTGCCTTAAATGACTCCCTGTCAGAAAATCACTTGCATTCACCAGAAGAAGGCATTGGGCAACCTGATGGAAACGGACTGTAGAATATTTGCTATACCTGGATACCATCCTTAAGCTGCCCTTAAAAATGGGTGGCACACCAAAGCAGTGACATACTGTGTGCTAAGGTCCCCACCAGCCATTCACTTCAAGTGTTACAGACAGCCTCCATCGACAGCTTCTATCAACAGCTTCCATTAACAGCAGTGCCTCAGACACAAAGGCTGGTATCACTGAAAATTGTCTAAGGAGGGAAGTACTATACAAAAGTACAAATATGAGGTGTTTTTCTCCAACAAGCACACTTCAGGAACAGGAACCACAGTAAAACACGGTGATTAACACAAGTACATACATCTAGGTCAGCTCTCAATAACTCCAGCAGATACCAGGTCTAATTTGGTATCTGCTGGAGTTATTGAGCAGAGGCTCATTTGGTGGATGAGTTCTTTCTTTTCTTTTTTTTTTTAAACAGTTATATTGACTTCCCACTCTTCAACCACTAGATCTGCCTGATGATGTATTTACCTAAATGAAACTGAAACACTTTATCTCACACTAATGATAAGACTAAGAAAGATCATTGTAGCACACCACCAGATATTAAAAGCAGAAATTTCAGGAAGGTTTACAGTAATACTTGAGAGCATGAAACTAAATTGTGCTTTCATTACCAGCTGTGGAGTTTTAGGCTTGGACCTGGCTGCTCAAAGTCTACAGACAGGGTAAGGGAAAAATCAGCCAGTACTTCCATCCTTCTCTGTAATTTGAAACCACTGAGACATATCTCAGGGTATAAATCACACAGCTCTATAAATAAAATAAATTATGATTTTGTACTCTTTGGAAGAAAGCTGACACCAAATTCATGTAGCAAATCCAAGAAAAAATAAGCCTGGCCCATGGCCCAAGCACATAAGAAGCTCCCCCTTGTTCCAGGGAGGAAGCTTCACCATCACCATTAGTTTGCCATTCCCTAGGGGACTTCTATCTACAGGCAGTCTACAGTACACTAAACGTCTGTGTACACAGCAGCTCCAGGTAGAGCCAAGTGTTTATTAACAGAAAGCGCAACCAACGAAACTCCTGCAAAACCCCGTGAAAGGCTGAGCTCCTCTTTTCAGGCAAATAAATGGGAAATCTTGCCAGTTAGTCCCAGACCCAAGCTCACATCACATGGATATCTACAACTGTTTCTCTCTGCTACTTGCAGTGTCACATTTTTTAAACGCTCGCTGTGACTTGCATGAACTGAAGCATGACCTCTCCCTAGCACAGTCTTTTTTACAAGAAAAGCTGCTACATACATATTTAAAAGCAAGTAACCCCCTACCAGAAAAATACTTAGTTTTGTATAAGCCAATTACCCTCTATGGTAAAAAGATCAGATAAACATAGTTTTGAAAGTGTATGGTTAGAAAATGATTAAATGTATCATTCTGGCTCTTTTATAACAAGTTAAAAGATGAGACTGAAGAATTCTTTCATTTCATATCACTAAATAAATCTTCCAACAGAAAACTGTCACTTAAAATCTCTTCATAAACATCCTATTCAGTTTCAAAGTGGGGGACAAAAGTGCATTATAAAGTACTTCGGGAAATTTATTGCCTCTGTTCTCTATCCCCCCTCCCACCCATAGTACATAGTTAAAAAAAGAGGGAAAACACCTTGGAATACCAATACAAAATCAGCCAGAGCTTTGCCTGCCAGAGACACCAGGATCCTTGGCAGTGCCTGTAACACACCCTGTCAGGAGCCAGAGCTGCAGTTCCTGTAACCCTCTGTCTTCTGTAGGTGACACAAGCGTGACCGTTCAGGGAGCTTACAAGAAATATGAATGAGCACATGCAGACCCATCTATCAAAATCCTTGCAAAATGGGAAGTTGCGTTTCTTACCTCGTTTCTAAGAAAATGAGTTTTAGGTGGTGACATATGCCTGCCAGTTCCTCCACCATCCCCCAGCAACCTCCCAGCTCAGGGGCAGATTTCCACCCCCTCTGGACAACGACAACAGCACAAGAGACGGCCACTGACAACTCCAAGTGTTATGGAAACCAGAGACTTACGAGAGACTCCATTTTCCCCCACGGAAGGGAAGGCTGGCAGTAAGCTGCATTTTTGTCAGGCATTGGAGAAGCAGCACAGGAGGAGTGTGTTGAACGACAAAAAGAAACAGCATTCATCGACCCAACCCAACCCAAACGTGTAGCCACTCTCCACCCCTGGGTTTTGGCCACAATTGAATAAAATATGGAGTCTGCTCACTGTCTGAGCAGCCCAAGCCTGCCTCATGGCTTGCTCTGCCTTTCCCCAGGGTCTCCTCCCCACACCATGCCTGGATATCACAAAAGGGGCCACCAGCTGCTTTTCCCAGTGAGATCAAACCTTTCCCTGAGGATACAGCACTCAGCCAAGCACCACCAGCCTCTCACACAAATCCAGCGATGTCAGAAACGTAACAGACCTCCACCAAGACCTCACTCCAGTTATCCACAATCCCGTGGGGAAACATACGCAAGCAAAGCCTTGAAGTACTCAGCCCCTCCATGGCACTTTTCCCCCAGGTCAGTCCCCATGGTTATCACAAAACATGGGTGTAAGAAAGCACAGCAGCAGCCTCTGGCACACCACTACATGATGAACAGGGAAACCCACTCCCATCATGAGACACATTTTATTTTATTTTTCTGCAAATAATCCCAAAAGAGTGGGGACAAATTTCTTGGATGGAGGAAGTTGAGCTCAAATGCCCTGCATCCACTTTTAACAGAAATTGTTTGCAGCACTTAATTGCAAGAAAGCCACAATTAATTGTGCTACAATATCAGTAAACACACTGGTCACATCATTAGAGCCCATTATTTCTCCCTCCAAGAAATTACATTACAAATTATTGATGCAACAATCCAGTGTAATGAAGTGGTGCTTTGCATCCTTCTTTCTGCTTTACACCAAGTTCACAGTGCTATAGCCCTGATACCAAATTTAGTGAGGGTTGTTTTGGGTTTTTTTTCAGTAGGTCAAAAATTCCAGTTAACAACTTAAAAAAAACAGCTGCAGAAGTTAAAACACCTGTCCCTAATCAACTGCAAAGGCTTGGGATTCTATTTGATACAACTCAAAATTACAGCTATTTCTAAACACTCTGCTTCAACAGTGAATATTTTTACCTCATATTTTTACTTGGACAGACTATTTTCAGAAAGGCATTTGAGAGAGATTATGCCAGAAAGCAGTAAAATAGCAAGCAAGCTGCTTATGCAAATACTGAACTTCTTTGAACTTAAGGGGAAAGAAAAGGAGCAGTATCCAGAAGGTCACCAATCCTAAAGAAGAGAGCACATATGAAACTCAGGGAAGGAAGAGTTGCCCATGTCAAAATGGCAAAAGAAAACCTAGCGAAGTTATCATGAAAGGAACTCTGAACAGTAGAACATTCAGTCTGAGGCTCTTACTCATTCACAGGGCTACTGAAAGCAATAGAGGTTATTCGTGTGCTGCTGCAGGAAGCGGCCTCGGTTTGCAGGGCCATCAGCAGAGAACGGCTCTGCAGCACAAAGGGCAGCAACACCCACCACATCTTGTGCAATGCCTGCAAAGGCTGTCCAAGCAAAGCTTCAGCTAAAACACAAACCAGTACTTCCCCTGCAATTATTAATATAGGACTAATATAATCTTTAGAAACAGTCTCCATGTGCATTACCCCAGCACGTTGTTTCCAAGCCACTCCTCTGCAATTATACAGTTCCACAAACCCCCACTATGCTGGAAAAAGGAGAGGGCTCTTGAGAGTAACTTTAAATTTACTCTTTCGGTCTTGCAACTTGCCTCTCTGCAAAAAATTCAGCAGTTGCTCAAGTTCCCACTTTGCCACTCAGTCCCTTGCATGGTGCAATCACAGAATCCCCAGGTGCCTTCTTTCTGGACCAAATAACACCACTGTGGCTGACCATCACTGTACAGAAACAGTCCCTGTGGGCCCCCCCAAAATTTCATTATCTTTTCTGCTGTTTGTTCTGCTCTTTCTCTTTCTGGAAATCAGGCTATGAAACTGAACTAATTACTCCAGGCTCAGAGGATGCTTTATGTGGGGTGCTAAATTGTTCTCATTTTTCCTTATGCCATGTCCAACATTCGTATTTAGATACCAACAACTTTTTCTGCATATCAGTGCAATGCCAACAGCAATGCAAACCTCTAAAGGAAGAAATATCAGAACTCACCACAATGATGCTTCTCAAATCATAGTCAAGGGGAGAAGTAAACTAACAAGTCCTCATTTTCTTAACATCTCTTCCCTCTAAGTGCTGTCCTTGCCATCCCCAAAAAATGATGTTTCCCAGGAACTCACCCAACTCAGACCCTACCAGACCAGAAAATTTGTAAATCCCAGCCCTAAAGACCCCAGTGTCTACACTCCACCCTCTCACTCCAGACAGGAATGTCTTACCAATACTGTCAGAAGCATGCAACATAAGCAGTCGATGGCACAGGTTTAAATCTGCCCAGCAGCCAGCTTGGTAGCCAGTTTTGAAGTTGAGGTGTGTTTGCACTGTTTGGACGAGAAGCACCTATTAAGCAGGCAGCAATCTGGTTCCAGGTAAACTACCAGAGAGTCTTAAAACATAGCCCTAGGTTGGGCAAATAAGAGCCATCTAATCTCAGGCTGACAAAGGTGGTGGACAGGGTCCCATCCAAAGCCTTGCCTTGCCTCCTCACTCAGTGAAAGAAGTCACCTGGCAATAATGGCTGACACCTGAGCATCCAGCCCCAAACCTTAGAAAACACTTTATGACTCACCAGCTCCTGCATCACACCTCACACAGCCTGTAATTAGAACCTCACCAGCCCTGATAATGCAGTGTTCTCCCACCCATCTGATAATTCGAGTCACTCCACAACCTCAAGCTCCATCTCGTGCCTTTTTCTCCCCGTGACGTCCCCGGTCAGAGGAGGCAGAGTCGGCAGACATCAGCATCCCCATCTGCTCTGGTGGTTTGAGGGCTCTCATCACCACAGGTCTCCTTATAAAACCTGCCAATTATCCCACGCACAGGCAGTTTCTGTGTGCTGAAGAGAGGTGACAGCCCATATATCCTTGCTGAAGATGAGTTAGACTATCTGTACACTCAAGGAGGAATGAGTTTTGGTTAGGGTGTTTCTCTCTTGTATTTAATCTTGCTTTAGAAGCGTTCAGCCACCACAGCCTAACCGCTGATGTGTGTCAGACAGACAGCGTCACCAACTTACTTATCTTGGTTCCCAGCATTCTGCTGCAAGAACATTGCTACCTAAGTTCAGCATCCTTTGCATTACACAGGTGTTTATGTCACTTAAAGCTGTAAAATATTTCAAACCACTCCTCCTTGTCTTACCCATCCTTCACCAAACATGCTCTTTAAGATGGAAGCAAGGCATCACATGCATTCCCACAAGCAGGCATTTTTCATTAAAAGGAGTCTGAATGTTGCTGGTGTCTGCCCTTGAACTCAACCAGCTTGCAAAACTGTTTTCATTCTCCAGAAACAGAAGGCAATTCTTTTGTGAGCGCACTGGTATAATGAACAACTAGTTAATAGGTAAAGCACAACAGCAAAGCAACACCAGTTCCTAACTACTGAAGGATACCTATGCTTGGGGTTGGGGTTTTTTCCATGTTACAAGAATTGCGTATTTTGAAACTCTTCCTCCTCCTCCTTACTGAGAGCATGCCAGATAATTAAACAGAACCTCTTATTTTTAAAATCTAATTTACTTTCGAAAACCTACACTGCTGGACTATTTTTAGAATTTTTCTTATGTGGGCCAGAGGAAATAGGCTAGAGCCAGGTAGCACAAGGCTTCACAGGCTGCGCTGTGCAATCTTTAGGCTGAACACCATTAATCAGTGAAACAATGGAAAAAATTCCTTTCAAATTAGGAATAAATATCTGCAGTGAGGTACTTACGCTCATATTCAGTTTTGGAAAAGCTTATCTTAAGCAAAACTAAATCACAGCCTACAGCTTTGACTGAGGAGCTTCTTTACTTTTTAATTCTTCAATTGGTTACTATATGCAAGATCTTGGTGTTTGACAGGCTGTCCTTATCACCAAAATCAGTGGGAATGTTGCCCAAACAAGGACTAAAGGTTTGGGTTTAGCACTAGCTTTGGAACAGCTTGTATGACACAGCACCCTGCACAAGACATGCACCAGAGAAGTTAAATAACACAAGTAGAACAGGGATAGTTTTTCCAAAGTACTGAGTTTTGTGACCCTTATTTTATAAGTATCTAGGGAAATAAAATCATCAGAGGTACCAGCATCTAGCCCCTAGCAATTGTCTCTGCTATATGGCAACCCAGAGCAAAATAATCTACCTAATCAGACTTATAGTGAATGATTCAGTGAAACCAATTTCTGTGATATGCTGCCATGCAAAGAAATGCCCCTGTATTACAGAAAAAAAAATCTTCTTAGCATTCACAACAAAAGCATCTCAGTGGGTAGCCAAAATGACTCTGACCTCTGAAATCTCTCTCATTTCTGCTGGCAGCACTGCCCACTGAAGGTCTGGGAGCCCAGCATCCATCCCCAGGCATCTGGCCCACCTCCCCAGTGGCAGCTTGCCTTGCTGCCGGCCACATTCATCACTTAGAGGTGGCAGAGAAGTGAAGATGCTTCATCTGGGGCGAAGGACCTGCAGTCTGGGGAGTACATATGGCCCACAGCACCACAACCTCTATTTTTCCAAATCCCTGCTGGGTAACAATCCAGAGAGAGGCTTGCAAGACTTGCTTAGCTCTTTGCAAGAAAAAAAACCCAATCTTACCTGACTGTAGCAACTCGATCACAGCCAAACACAACACTTAAGCAAAGGCACTACAGCCCAACAGTGTTTATCTAAAACTACCACAGGGCCAGAGAAACTGCAAAACACTGCAGGATGCAAAGTTTCCTTCAATTATTTGACTGCCTCAAAAATGCAAATACATTCAACATAGCTATGCTGCAATCTCAGCCCCGCTCACTTCCCCCACCTGGAAGCAATATTTCATAGCAGTGCAATTTAAAAATGGGGTGGTTTTATGAATTTTAAAGCCTCAGACTCTTGCAGGTCCAGGTGCTACTCCACAGCACTTGAGGGCAGAAATCCAGTCCTTGAAGAGGCCTCTTCTCTAATCTTCTCGGGGGTTCCTGTTCGCCTGCACACTCACCAGCCTGTCCCAAGACCTTTATGGCTGTGTGAAGTCCATGTGCTGTTCACATGAGCAAGGTCTATGCACATAAGAGCTCTGGAAAAGCCACACAAGGCTGTGAATTTGCTGACCCAGAAGTATTACCAGTCCCTCACGGCTCAGCTGCAACGCCTCCGTGTGCTCCTATCTCCTGGCGAGCATCCCACCGCCTCCCACACATCCTGCAGCACTGATCCCTCCCTGCACTTTCGCTTTCAGCTTCCTTAAACCACCACAGAAAGAGCTTTACCTGTCCCCTGCGCTTCCACGTATCTTTTGGAAGATTCCAGTGTCAACATCCATTATTGCCTGAAGCACCACGGCAGGAAGAGCTCAGTCCCCAAGCGTCACGCCAGCCACGTTCCCACCGAGCAGATCAACATCCCACCAAACACCAACATCAGTCAGCCACACACCACCCACAGGCATTTACACCAGGTCTAACACCTGCTTTTAAATGGCCTGGAACCAACTGGGGTGTACAAGTCCTGCTTCCCTTATCCACCTCTGCCAACTTGATTCATCAAGCACACAGTCACCTAAGATCCTGAGGTCTCTTGGTACAGGGGGTCTAATTTTTGTCCTGTTCCTTATTACCAATCCAGTATTGTTTAAACCAAATCAAAGACAATTTCTTTTCCTTACCAGTGGTGAGCCAAGAGAATCCCTATGGGAAACTTCAAGTCTCTTGAGCACCTTTTCAGCCTCCAAGCTGAAATACTCCACATAAAAGTCCACATACTTACCACCGGATACCCTCTTACCATACAATAAAACCTCTTGGGCTGTTTTCAGGAATACTTACAACAAAAAAGGGTACTGCTTACTATGAAAGCCTAGGAATCACAGAAGAGGATAAAATACCATCAAGATGACAGGCACCTCTTTAGTGGAGCCCAAGAAAATGGTCACGTCCCGTAAGCCATGCTGTAGAACTTTCTCCTTACCCACAAAGAGTAAGGAAGTGTGATGATTCAAGAGCATCAGCACATCAGGTTAAATTAACTGAAGTAACTGAGACAAGCCTCAGCAAGGTGTCAGCGTGCCTGTGCCTCATCCATGCTGCTGAACTGATCCACACCAACAGTGGCTCCCTCTTCTTCAGCTGCTCCCAGAAGCATGCTTTGACACTCCTGCTGTCAAACCGAGCCAACAGCTGCCTTTTCACTGACTCATTCCACCTGATCAGTGCCCTCTCTTCTGTTTTTGCAAGAGAAATGCAGCCCTATGGAAAGCAAAAGGTGTGACTAGACATCAGATTATATTTCCTCACATCCTTTAATAGCAGGATAAATATGTTACCTTCTGGGAAAATGGGACGCTTATGCACTGCCAAACAAATGTGGCCACTGATAGAAACTGTTGCAGGAAACCCCTGAAAGCAAGGGCAGACCAAGAACCAACCACATGTGACCATATGGCTGGCAGAGTCCTTCACAATGTCTCTGATTTTTTCAGGCTGCCTAATTGAACACTTCTGGCAAAGTAACCAGAGGTTAATAAGCTGGCCACGCAAACTCTGGGGTAATTTTCACTTTAGGTCTTTTGAAATCTGTAAAATACTTACCAGGTACATAACTACTGTAATTACAGATTTACACAGAGATGGTACAGTATGTCACTTTCAGCCAGCAAGTAAACAAGGACAAGAGCAAAGAAATAAAATAGTTCCTGCTTCTTTTTTATGCCTTGCTAAAGCCTCCTATACCCTGGGCAAACAGCCTGCAGACAGAGCAAAGGGACTGGCAGGATGGCACCACTGCCAGAGCTGGACACGATGGCCCAGCCTGGGAGACTGAGGCAGCAGGAATCTTGAAACTGGGAGGAGACTGGGAAAGTGAACAGGCACTGATGTGATCCACCATCCACCAAGCATCCGCTTAAGCCCTGAGGAGTACACAGGAATGCCAGACTGCTGAGGAACACAAATGGTGGCAGTGCTGCTGCTCATCACACTCACTCCAGAAAACACAGCTTGGTGATGAACTCCCTCAGCCATCCCCCCCTTGCTTTTCCTGTACATCCTTTGCTGGGCTAGCAACAGAACTATTTTTCATGGAAGCTGCTAATTTCAGCAAACCACCTGAAAGGAGCCCCCCCCCCACTCATTCTGCACTACACATTGGCCGGAGGAAATTATTCCAGGCAGAGGACTTAATTCCCAACACCTGTGTGCTATAGGAAACAGCTCTCTCCTCCTCTGGTGTCATCTCATTGAGCAGGGCTTTCTTCTTTTATACCTGCATTAGGGGAAAGGTGAGGGGAAGACCATAAAGCTTTTTTTCTAACTTCTGAGATGACTTCAGAGAAGTCAACCCCCAATCAGGACAGGAGAGAAAAGGTTCAGGTTGTAGATGTTGCCAGCCATCGCACTACTGAGTATTTCCTCTGGACAATGTGGAAGGTTTGTGACTGACAACCAACTGCTTGGTATGACACACACTGCAGAGACACCAACACACTATGAGTGGTGTCCTTTTCATTTTCATTAACTTTGAGCAGTGGAAGAGAGAGCATTTGCAGTAGCATTAGGAAGAGGCGCAAAGTTGTCCCTAATGCTCACCTGCACCTTATGTCATCAGCTCACAGGACGGCTGAAAAGCCTGTCAGCACTCAGCAAAAAAGCCAGGAACCCAATATAGTGCTAAAACTATACTGTTATTCCCCTAACATGCTCCTTATATATATAATCACATTTCCCAATCATCATTCCAAAGCCTCATTTACATCAGAAACTAAGTAATGCAGATGCAGCCTGAAAACTCCCTTGCGTGGCCAAGGCTATAAATGCTATTAAGGTACTTTCCAACATGACAAAAGGAATAACCATATTGGCAAACATAAGCTTTATGATTATCCTGGGCGCTTCTGGTATAACTATTTCTGGGATTTTTTTTTTTTTTTATGTTAGACTCATAACTGAAACAAATTACATGAATCAAAACATCCAGAGGGGAAACATATGTTCATGAGCTAGTCAGTCAAACCTCAACCCCCCCACTGGGTCCCTACTTCTCAGTCCCACCACTGCTCCCTTCTCAAGGTGTCCTCTCAAGGCAATTTTTAGGCTACATAAGCACACACATGCTGATTATCCTTCTGTCCCACTCTGGCCAACACCACGTGTCAAAGCAACCCACCCCACTACAGAGAAGGAGCACG
>WAAG01077204.1:162682-174736 GCA_013390105.1 Tichodroma muraria
CGCGGCTCTGCTACGTGCATCTACGCCGTTCCCCAGGCGTACGAACTAGAGTCCCGCTCCAGCACACTCTGGGTTTTCACACCAGCAGTTCCCTGGTGTTGCCATAAACAAATGGCAGGGAGCGCAGACACTCACACATCAGACAGACAAGATGTTTTGAAATCAAGCAGAAACTGCCACGTAAGAATCCCAGCCATCACTCGAGTCAGGAAGAGCAATTTCCAAATAATTAAAACAAGTACAATAAAACCTTTTGACGTTCTTGACGTTAACCCACTAAGTACCGTGAAGGCTTTGACAAGTAAGAATTGTGCCGGGCTTAGGCACATTTCCTATGCATAGTAACATGTTTTTTGTGCAAGACAATTTATCCTCGACTGATGTATTTTAATCTTACATTGCTAAGCTTTAGCTTTATTAGGAATTGCCTGACTAACGTCAATAATAACAATAATGTTGTCCCAGGCAACAGACTGAGAATGTATATGTTTGTGTGCTGTGGTTTTGAAATCTTGCATTCTTTTAAGCATAAAATATTAGCAAATTTCTATCCCTTTAAGGATAAAAGCCTAGCAAACACATTTCTCTATCATGCCAACAGAGGCAGCCAAAATTCTTGGACAGACAAGGCAAGTCATGTAAGAGATTTCACCATCCAAGCAAGCCTGGCACTCCTTCAACATCAGCTTCCTGGAGGAAAGGCACAAGCACAACTACAGGTAGGCTCATTTTTCAGTCAGGTTGGGGAGAACTATGGCACCACCAAAAACACCAGGAGAGGGTTGCTTTCCAAATGAAGTCAAGTGCTGTCAAAAACTACTTTCTCGGCATAGTCTTGGCCCTTCCACAAGACGCAGTATGCACAAGGGGTTTCCACAGATTTCCCAAACACCACCATATCCTGATAAAAGGTAGAAGAGCTGAGAACAGGAGCAACCTGAACTTAAGTCACCGTCACAAATGAAGTAAGAGGCTGAGGTCCACGCTGCTGGCAACAGTCCATCTTGGGGCTGGCTCTCCAGAAATGAGAGCATACCTCGAGAGTAAAATCCTGTGGACTTTGCAGCAATCCAGCAGTACATCTGGCAGTAGAGCCCTCTGGTGTCTTCACTACCTCAGTGCAGTGGCCGCTCATAATTTCCATTTGGTAGGAGAAGGAAGGCACCAGCAGGACTAAGCCCCTCAGGATAGTTATTTTTCTTACTCCATTCACGTGACTCTGTCCTTATGCTCTCACGGAATGCCACA
Organism: Tichodroma muraria; assembly: GCA_013390105.1. Taxonomy (NCBI): domain Eukaryota; kingdom Metazoa; phylum Chordata; class Aves; order Passeriformes; family Sittidae; genus Tichodroma; species Tichodroma muraria. The sequence goes on from WAAG01077204.1 coordinate 163,931, forward strand.
ACTGTGCATGCTGAGCATACGAGAGCAGGCCAAGCTCAGGGAAAGTTCAAGCTGAGGAGGTTTTCTAGTAATTGGTCTGTAGGGTTTCATAGAGACACAAGGTGAGCATCCAGGGAAGATGGAACAAGAGAAGTGGGTGCTTTGTTCACCAACCTTTGTGAAAAATGGTCTGCAGAGGTCAACATCCCCCTTGGGTGCTGCATAATTTTTAGGCTACAACATTGCATTGAGATGAACAGGATAAATGAGAAGTAGACAGTTGTCTTGGGCACCATGCAGACTCAGGCATTTCTGTTGTTGACTCAGAAACAGTTTGGACTTCTAAGAGGTTGGGGTTTTATATTTTTAATTCAGGAAGCAAAATATTGTGTCTTATTAGAGATTTTGTAGCTGCAACCTTGCACACGGCAGTTTGATTCCCAGTCACACTACCAGCTCAGAAGATGTTGCAATACTTGGACACACCAAAGGCATGTCAGCAGCACTAGGCAGGTTTAAACTTTCGAAAGTGGTAGTAAGAACTTCTGACTCATTTGTTCAGAAGACTAATTATCTCCCCATTGAAAGGGCTGAAGTTCAAGGAAGTTCAGTGTGACCAGTCTGGATCTCTGGTGATCTTTTGGTACACGAAGAATTTCACCTGCCCAGGTGTGGATACGCTGGCTGCTACATCCCAAAGTGAGACTCAGCATTATTTGGAAAGTGCTCCTCAGACAGGATTCTTTAAACCGCCCTCGGAAAAGACAGGATCAAACAGTTTGGAGCAAAACGCACCCCTGCAACATGTACAGTGCCTGCCTGGGATGAACTCTGGAGACAGTCCTTAGCTTTAATCCAGAAAGGGCACCACACCTCTCCTGGCCTGGGAGGAAGGGCAGGTGTCTGCAGCTGCACTCCGTTCTGCAAGCCTTACAGCCAGGGTCATTTGCCTATGAGACAAGAACACCCACTGCAGAAAACAAAGTCCCTTTATATGTCAAAGGCTGGGTGGAAACAATTTTCAGCTTGTTGGAGACAGGAACATCAATTATCCTTACAGACAATTCAGACAGGGACTGATTAAGTACCATACCAGGATGATAAGTGCCAGCTAAAACTCTGAAAAAGGGAAAATGAACCACATTTTAAAAAGATGCTTAGGGCAAATTTAAGTGAATGGGAAGTTGGCATTTTTATGGGGAGAGCACCAAGTGCTGCAATTCTTTCCTTCCCCACCCAGTCAATGCCTGCAAAAGGCATCTCTTTGACAGCAGTAGGGGAAAACAAGACAGCAAACAGGCTGCCAGACAGAGCAAGAATTCACCTAGGATCAGGCCACTCTGTAATTTCTGTATTCAAAATTCAGTGTGCTGCACTGCAGTAACAGCTCAGATCAAAAGCAGAATTCACAGAATCTCCCAGTGCTATCTCCAGCTGCTAGGAACAAGCAGCAAACCTTAAGAGGGCCTTGCTTATACTGCTAGGTAAGTCGGAGTGCTAGTGTCTAATCACAGAAACAGGAGTTCATTTACAAAGCAAGGCTGTAATCCTGTAGCAGTAAAGCAGGTGTGAAATGCACATCCCTGGCAGAGGAGCCTTTGGGGCTGCAGCATGCCTACACTTTGCTGCAGAGGACACACCCGTCAAAGGAGCCAGTCCGAGCACTGGTGTCGGGTATCACCGTCCCTGCAGGACCACTGGGAGACTGCTGCCAACTGTTTCGACAAGCAGGCTCAGGGAGATGACTCTAGTGTTGCTCCTCAAACACATACAACTCCAAAGCAGTGGGAATGAGTGACGCAATGAGGCCACCGGCTTGCCAGCTGGAAGGGAAGCACTGGTGGTGCCTCCAGCACGAGTGGGAGGGATGAACACGTGGCAGGCAGATGCCACACTACCCGCTTTTTCCCCGATCAGCTCCATCCCGCTGATTTCAGCAACAAGCTGAATTAGGACCCCTGGCTAGGACTTAGCAGGAACCATTGCCCCACGGAGAAGCAAGATTCAGCTGATCAGCTTTCCCTCTTGCAGACACTAAGGAATAGGGCTGCCCCTATATTTCAGCTGACTATTGCTTAGCCGGGAGCAGCCACCCACCTGTATTCCTCTGCTGTGCAAAAGCAGCAGTACCAACTTCCCACTGAACTCAAAACCCTTCCTGACTTTCTTCCTGCAGCCTCCGTGCCCTCTTGTGCTGAGAGTGGAGTTTTGTAACAGATGTGTAGATTCGTGCCTGACATGGAAGGGAAAGAAGGGATTTCTCAAAAGACACAAGCCGAGGATGCTCTGAGGAACTGCCAACATAAACCAAATCTCTCCTCGTATAACAAAGCTGTGGAGTCCATGGCCACGGTACAGTTTGGAAGCCAATGGCACAAATGATTTCAGAAAGAGGTCTGACAAATTCCTGGAGGCTAAAGAGACTGGTAACTATTAAACACAATGGTGCGTGTGCAATCTTCATCTCAGAAAGTTTCTCAACAGCTGTTTGCCAGAAACGGGGAGGTTATGCCAGGGGACAGAGGACTTGGTAATTGCTCAGTTACTCACTGGGTCTGTCATTGACGGCTATTCAAGATGAGATACTTCACTGCAGAGACAGGACCAGAGCCCCCAAGGCAGTTCTTTGGTTTAAACGCTTACTTCCACACCAGCCAAGGGCATTACCACCACTTCACAAGTGCACCTTGGTTCTGTACAGCCAACACAGAAGTGTTTGCTGTCTTTACAATATATTGGATTTTGTCCTTGGTTCTACGACAGGATCAACTACAATCTCTACATGAATACTGACAAATTTTAAAACTTTTCTTCAAACCATCCATGACAAAGTCTCTAGAACTTCCCTGTGTGTTCTGTTTCCAAGTCCAAATAGTCTTACTGCTTGAAACAGCCTTCCTAAACAATGACCTAACCTTCACCTTGCCACAAATGGAAAGAATAAAAAGATGCTACCAAATCTTTTTAGTGGTCTGGACTAACATCTCTGTCTTGTTTACTCTTAGGCAGTATTAAAAGCGTATAGAACCAAGCAGAATACAAGTTATCCCCAGCCAGCAGGTATAGGTTCTTCTCACTTTGCACTACACCACTCTGAAAAGCATGGCAGTGTTTGCATGCTTTATGTGCAGTAAGGTTATACATACATACTATGTTTTGATCAGAACTGAAAGAAACAGGAATAGCAGGCTTCCCAGAGGACAGACACAAGGAAAGACTGTTCAGCCAGTGGTAATTTTCATTCCCACCCAAAACATGACAAACCTGCATAAGGGATACATGTATGAGTATATGGGAAAACAATTTTTAAAAATTTAATATTTTTTAATCTAAATCTAATCTAATTTAATTAATTAAAATCTAATCTAATCTTGAAATCTAAGGTGACAAATGTGCTTGAGATCAGCAGTGGCTATCGAGTAAGCCAGCCCTTTAGCCTTCCCTTGGGGGAATGTCCAGCATAAAACTGTTCCAAGTTACTGTTTTAAGTAATTGCTTCTCTCTGTCTGTCACCAGTGAAATCCTCTTCCTACTTGGTAGTTCAGGAATGACAGTTTATCTCCTCAAGGTGCAGAGTGCTGAGACTTGCTGGCTGTTTGCAGGGGTTCAACCTCACAGTGTAACCACGCTTGCTGCATCCTGATGCTGTGAGGAGGTGACAAGTGGCTCTGGTGCTCACTACGCTCATGGTGGGCCATGCATCTGAATACAATGCCTAAGGGGTTGTATTTATTTGTCCTTGCTTGCAATTTAAAAGTCAGTTCTGATTTTAGAAGAAAATAAGTATTTTGTAGGTTTTAGATACTATTCTTCATGGTACTGTTGTCCATGCAATTTTAGGAGGAACAGGTTCTACAATATGACATTTCCCTCTGGCACATGTGCAAAAGGAAAGGAAAGACATAAGCCATGCTCTCCATCGTCCCCACTCATGGGGGCTTCTTTTAAAACAGAGCAGAGGAAAAAAGACTAGAGGTTGTTAGCTTTACATCCATTCACACCTCCGCTTCTTGCCAGCACTTCAAGCTTACTTACATTTCTGCTATTAAAAAAGCATGATGTCTTATTCCCATCCAGCATTATTTGATGATGGAAACTCCCAGGTAAAGACTTTCTCAGTTTTTCCATTTAATTTTTTTTTTTCTTCAGGATTCCTTTGCAGGTAGACAAAAACCTTGCCATTCACATAGCTCTTCTCTGCACCATCTTCACCGTGCACACTGCCACGGCTGAGGTCCTGCTCCCAGCATCTCCTGTGGCCTCAGTACCACAGCCACTCATGGGTGGGTGGGCAGCAAAACAAGCAGCCCAGCCATCTCAGCAGGGAACAGCTCTTACACCATCACCTTCCAGGCCATTTACAGGAACAGGGGCTTTTGCAAACAGGTTCCCTACATCACTCTTTTCTTATATACGCAAGCAAATATTTTTTCCCCTTCCCCCCTGCAATAACTGGGGAAGGTATTACTGAGCTGCAGGCCTACCCTATTGCAAAGCACAGTTAAGATAAGTTAATAGTAATTCCCTGATTTAAAGTGAGAACTTTCTATTTGTAGGCAAAACAAAAAAGAAACATTTTAAGATTAAGATTTTTGGTTGGGGTTTTGTTGGTTTTTTTTCCTAAAAGTAAGAAAACAAGACCTAGGGATTTTGACATAAGATAGCATTTAAAGAACTGAGCAGTATAATGTAGTGTCAAACCCTTTCCTTTGTCCTAGCATTTACAACTTCTTTTGCTTGATTTCCCTTCAAAAGTTGATCAAAGCTCCACTTTTTTAAACTTTACAGCATTCTGTTCATTCTTTGACTGACCAAAAGTATTGCTGAAATGCTCATAAATAAATTAGAAAAAAAACCCAGCAAAACCTCCACCCAGCTCGCCTCTACCAGGTTCAACAACAGTGGTACATGTAGCAACATATAATGCAAATACCCTTTTGGGTTTTTAAGATTAAGAGTAATTTTTAAAGATTAACGGTAGAGCACTAGGTAAGGAGAAGTGACATTTCTGAACTCTGCCATGAGGTATGTTTATCATCGCATGGGTCTCTGACATGGTGCAGTGAGGTCCAGCACAGGTCCCCTGGTGAGTCAGAAACTCAGGGCACAGCAAGATGGGAAGGGGAAGGCCAGCTCTCCTCTGGGGAATGTGCTTGCACAAGGTTATGGCTGGATTAGGATAACTGAGGTTGCATCCTGCAAAGGTGGCAGCCTCCACAGGGGAGCAAACATCTCCTGTGAACCCACTGCAGCTTCTGAGTAGCTGTTTTCAGGAATTGGAAAGTTATTATAGACTCCTGCTTTCACACATGGTGAAGGCAGGAGCAAATCATAAAATGTTTGTGGGAAATCTTTCCCTCTAATCAACCCATAATCCTCATTTTTCTCCACCCTCTCCCCCCCCCCCCCCCCCTTCTCTCCCATTACTGGGAGTAGACAAACTATTGCACACAGAGATTATGCTTGATCCACTTTATCCAACCACCTACCTACTGGAGTTTCATGTACTTTAAGAAATATGAGCTACCAAACTGCCTCTTCCAATTGTTGTAATTTCAAGTATTTTTTGCATTTGCAGATGCCTAAAGGCTAGGAAACAAGCATTGCAGAAACAATGAGAAGAGCTGGAAACCGTTTCTATCTCACATCACAAGCTCTCAAATGACCTGTATCTCGTTTAGAAACCTGTCAAAACACCTCTCCAAACAAGCAACTTTTTCTCCTTTCAGAGTCCCCTGTTGTATATCTTGAAATACCTCAAGGCTGATGTCAGTTGCAAAGGTAAAATAACATTTCCAGTACCTGAGGGCTAGCAAGGGCTCGCACTTGACAGCTGCGGGATGCTTGAAGGAGACTGTAAATAAAGGACAGGGGTTTACCGCGAGCCTGGGAGGAGGTGTGGGTTAAGCACACACACAGTTTTATCCTGTTGTTACAAGGACTGTGGAAGGGAAGGCTAATGACACACTTTGCCCTTGCTCCTTCTCCCTGTGGGCAGGGCTTGTTTGCAGGAAGTCGCCTGTAGCACACGCAGCGCTAGGTGTGGGTTTGTAAGTACAGCTTGTAAGCACAGATGGTTTAGGCCCTGTTACAGACTAATCCTGTGATTTTCTTCAGCTGAGTTTAAGGCAGTGAGATAAGCTCTCCACAGACTCACAGTGCCTGAAGTTTGTTACCCCCAAGCACAGCAGCTTTGTGGTGATGGTGACAGCCCATTGCCTACATCTGGACTCCCATCTAAATTTCACTTTAGTCTTAGGAAGTGCCTGAATCCTCACACCTCATGGTGCTCATGGACCTGGATAAATCATTTTGTGTCTCTGAGCCTATTTCCAATAGTAAAATGGAGATAATTATATTGACCTTCTTCATAAAATGCCTTGCAAATGCTAGACAACAGCTAAGTACTATCATGGTTATATACAAAATGATCAATTATGGCCTCTGGATGCCAGAGAAGAAATGAATGATGGCTGGAGTCCACATAAACACTGTGTAAGATCAATGCAGGCACTATTACAGTGTTGATCTGGTCTCCTAGTGTGTGTTCCCACAAATCCACATGGGATGAAAAATCCAAACATATCTCTTGGCTGACAACTGACCGAAGCTATGTTACAGGGAGGAAAAAAACATCTAACTCTATTGCATTAACCAAACTACATAGTTTCTGCTTTGATCACAGAAGGAAAAAAATTATTTTGGCTAAGTTTTCTGCATATGAAGAGAACTGTTTTCAGTTTGTTTTGGGGATTACTTTTGCAGATGAGCCATCTGAGTTTGATATGAAGAAGGCACATTTAAATGTTTAACACTGTCAAAGTAAGGCACTCATCAGCTTTAAAAATTAAAAATTGTCTGGGAAAAAAAGCACTGTCCCGTTTGCTGACAATGGGCAAGAAAAATCCCAAACTCCATACAAGCTCAAAAGAACACCTTCTGTATTGAGCAAAGAGGCAAACAGGAGAATGAATTCAAGGTTTTTCTAGGAAAGCTTCAGAAGAAACCAGCTTAATTCTATGCTGTGCTAAAAGCCAATCCAAATCCACTTGCTACTTTGTTGTTGAGAAACTGTCTGCTTCCGACCCTCCCCCTACACACCCCAGTCATCACCAGTCAATACCCATTAAAGCTTTAGAGGAGCTACCCCCAAAAGCAAAAGACTTAGTGTACTCAAAGAGAAGTGCATTGCTTTTGTTCTTATAATGCCCAACTCCTGCATTTTCAACAAGGGTGTGTGACAGATGTGCTTCACCCACTGGTGTGCAGAGAGCAGTCGTGTGCCACAGGTTTGCCCCACGTGGTGGGTACCAGTGTCTGCTGTGAGTACCAGCATCTGCGATTACCCTGTACTGCCAGGAATAGTAGACACTACTCGGCCTTTTCCAAAGTCCTACAGTGAGGAAGAAGAGTAATAGGTTTATAGGGATATTTTTTTCTAAAAAGAACTGGTGGAGAAGCTTGGTGCACAGCCTCAGCGGTCACAGGATGCTGCACACACTGCACAGCCCCATTGGCTTGGGCATCCAGATCAGCACGGAGGAGCTGGATTCCCTGGGGTCACCATCTGTACAGCACATCTGTGGTACCCTCAACAAGCACAGCGAGGCTGGCATGGCGGCTGGCTTGAAGGACAAGTTCATCAGGGTCCACACAACACTGCACTTCAGGGAATACTCACAGCTTGACACAGGCTGGTTCCTAAGTGCCAGGGTGGTTATTTGTCCTTCCCAGGGCATTTCAGCTCCTACCTGTGGCTTTTCCAGAGCTGCAGAGCACAGCACTTAATTAATCTCCTAATTACAAGCAGAAACCTTTATTTGAATGTGATTCCTTCCTTCTTTTCTTCTGCTTTAAGCCTCATGATGCGTTCCTCGAGACTTGTTGCTCCTGGTACATTCTCATTGTGTGAATGAAAAATGCCCCAGTGACATACCAGCAGATAGAAGGACAGTATGTTTCATGAGGCTTTTGGTTGCAATAACCCATCACCTTAAACAAAAGAGCATATAGCCCAATCATCCTCCAGAACAAGAGGGGATGTGGGGATAAAAGCCCAGGATTCAGATTTTCAATCATGTGGCCTAAAATCAGAGGTTCAGCCTGAGATTTTGTAAAAGCTTCACATATTCCACTTGGTCTCAGCTGTGGTTTTAAAAAGACAATTCATCCCAGGAAAAAGTACGCACAGTATTGGACAGTTAAAATCTGCCACATTAAGAAATACAATGGTGTTTTTTCTGCACATATCTGAGCATCCCTGCCCCATGAAGGCACCAAGTTCCTGCTCAGGATGCGTCGCATGCATTTAAACACTGAAATCATTTTCCTGCCATAGCCCAAGTTTCTTATTTGGAAAAGAGGTGACATTTATTCAGTTGGTGAAATAATCCAGCAGCACATATTGTGCCCCTCTCACAGCTTCTGGAAGGAAGCCCAATATACACATTCTTACTGATATAAAAGCTTTTCTGCAGTCACTGGCAAAAGTATTTGGAAAGGGTTTCAAAATACCGGTATCAGCAAGATGCATATGCCTGATTTCTGTTTGCATGGCTCCAATTGCAGAAAGAAGTGGTAAAAAGGCCTTTAGTTACATGTTAGAAAACAAAGTGATTGCAACAGGATTTAGAAGTGCCTTTGCTAATGGGAACCAGGCAGCTAATGTCGGTCCTTTCAGTTGACAATAGCTAAAACAAGGGAGTTAGATCCAAAGGAAAATAAAATAACCAGTGCTTCACACATCCACCCGCAGGCACAGAAAATCTTCTGTTCCCCGGAGTATGTCCCTGCCCCCGCACAGTAATCCCCAGCCACACTGGGGACACTGGTTGCACCACAAATGACAGCAAAGAGCTGAACTGGTAGGAAAAATAGTGTGGAGAAAGCAAAAAGGGGAAGAGTAGGGCATGAGCTCCACTCTGTGATAGAGTTCAGAGCTGGGTCAGCCTTCTAGGTGGATACAGCCAGATGAGGATAAGGGGGGAGCAGGACTGAAGGCACAAACCTGCATTGTTGTTAAACCAACGCTCAAAGCCCCAGCACAGCTGCTTCTTGGACAGCCACAGCTGGAACAAAACCTCTTTTTGCAAAGCTGTCATCTCAATCCAGCCAATTTTGTCTCTCCTCTGATTTTCCCAGGTCAGGCTAGACCATGTTTGAAGGCTGAAGAGTGCTCAGGGGAAACATTGCTCACATCCATGGCTTTACTTTTCAGATCCTACTGTTACATCCATGCAAGTGACCACGTTGCTAATGTAAAAATTCTCTCTCCATAAACATTTTTTCCCAGGTGTTGCCACAGCAGCAATTTTATTTTTTTTTTTCATTAAGAGGTACCCCTGTCATATTGGCTTGAAGCATGAGATGATTTAATTGAATTTCTGATTTCTGGTAGTGTCTGATCTTGTCTTCTTCCAAAGAAGTCTTAAATATGCTCTGTAACACATGCTACTGGGCAGCAATATGTTGTGGAGGAAGATTTGTTTCAAAGATGACTAGAGCTCAACATGTTTTTGACTAGATAGGATAAACAGTATAATTGTGCATTTATTTTCTCTGTGCGAGTGTCTCACACTGATATTTCCAAAATTTAAACACTCTAAGCAGTGACCTTGGGGCAGCTAGGAAGAGCTAGAATTTTGCAATTTTCTCAGCATCAAACATCTCTTGCCCAGCACCTCTACAAACGAACATGCATGGAAACCTAGAGACAAATTGTTTAACAAATGAGAAAAATGGCTGAGCAACTTCCTCTCACCCCTGCAACACCTCAGCATTATTTCTGGGGTTTTGAGGTGAACTGGGATATTTTTAAGTCTCATCCTTCATCAAGGTGTTGTTCCTCTTTGATTTTTTATTAAAGCAGAGAGTACTCAGTAACACTTTCCTCAGTGTCTGCTGTTTTTTCCTCCCCTTATTCTTGATTTCACAGACTCCGGTTTTCATCTTCTGCTGAATTCTACAACACATTTTGTCTGATATACTAATGCATATCTATCTATCTATCTATCTGCCATTTTTTGCATTATCCTTCTCATGAGGAAGCCAAGACAAATGCTATATTCAAAGCAGTACTGATTTTCCAAGCAGTATTAAGTTTCTCTCCATGTACTATGACCAAAGGATTTGTTTGCTTTTGCTCTAATACAACCACATGCTCCGTTTCCAACACTGACATACCTGTGCTCTTCCTCGGAGACCGACACTAATTCCAGCACAGCCAGATGAGACAGCAGTGAATATTGTTCCTGACAGGGTTATTACTTTGTACTTAGAATGCTGAAACATTAAGAAAAATTATCCCAATTTCAGTGTTTGTTCATATGGTACGACATTACTGTTCCAGAAGGAACACCACACTCTGCCATTAATCCTGTGTGACAGGGCTGCTCTGCTGTCCATGCTGATAGCATCTGTATGAAAGGAAGAACAGAAGATCAAACCACACATAAACTGACTCCAGGCCTGAAATTAAGCCAATGAAAGAAGAAAGGTTTGGAAGGAGTTGACGTTTTTTATAGTGTACTGCCGATAAGACAAAAATGTGACAAAAGCTTCTCAGTTCAAAAGTATATGGAGGAATGCTGAAAGCTGTAATATACTGCTCGTTTACATCATCCATAAAGGACCCAGCTGCTGAGAGAGGAGGTTCTGGTGAAGAACCAAATTTTTCTGCTTAAACACTTTTCAGTTCAGATAGTTCTGTCTCCAACTTACCCAGATGCTGTAGGCAATGTTCACCCTACCAGAGCAGGGTGAATAATAGATTTTCAGATTGATGCTAGTTCTAAAAAAATAAAAAAAAAATATTAAAAACGTAGTTTG
>WAAG01077206.1:4019-38461 GCA_013390105.1 Tichodroma muraria
GCTTGAAGTTTGATTAAAAAAATTAATTATTTTTACTCTCTTTTCACATAAATCAAATAGGTTTTATGCTTAATTTGCTTAAAAATCTATTGTTCTTAGTACTCTGATTGTGCCCTCTATGCTTTGAATCTCTTTCCCTAATAACTCAAGTGAAATCCTTATCCTGCAAGAGATTCCACACAAGCACATGAAAAAGGAGTCATCTCACCTCATTTTAGCTGTTTTGAATTTAGGTAGCCATTCTGCCTATGAGAGAGAGTGAGAGAGATAGAGAAAGTGAGATTGAGGCTTCTCTGGTGGTAATTCAGCTTTTCCTAGGCTACTATTTTAGGATGGAATGATTTGCCTTGCAGTGGCTCGTTCAGGCCACAGAGATTGGTGTTTATGTGCTTTGTTTGCTTTGCTATTTCTCCTTGTCCCAACATTAAACAAGGAAGGAAATATTTTGGAGTTCAAGGAAGGGGAAAAAGAGTCCTCGCCTGACCTCTGCAAATGCTGTGGGTGTGGGCAGCCTGAATCAGTTTTACTTTTTCCAAACGGTTTTGCTTTTACTACTTTCTAGTTACTTTCCATTTTGCTTCAGCCTTATTTGACCCACAGAAAACAGAGATGGAAACGACCGATGACGCTGGAAGTTTTATGGCTGGTATTATTTCAGGGGTCAGATTAACTGATTAAAATAGTCAATTTTGGCTTTAAAAGCTTCTGGAGAAATCCTAATCCCACTGAAGTCAACAGCAAAACTTCTATGAGCTTCAGGATGCCCAAAAGTTCACCCTGAGTACCTATTAATGAATCTTTGTCATCTGTCCCTCTGTTTGACTTGCAGGATTGCTCCATGCATTACATTTTCCAATGTTTTGTTCAGATGTAGTATAAGTACTTCAAGGCACAAGGGTTTCTCTCCATCCCCTGGAAATAGTTGCACAGGCTAATAGTTTAAGGAAGTTTTTGCTTGAAGAGTTGAGTAACAGAGCCAAAGTCTGTTCTTGGTTGGACTGGAGTAAATATGGAATAGCTTGTTGACAATGCAGACTTACTCCTCTTTTATGTCAGTGTAACCGAGAGCACAGTTTTGCCAATTATTAACTTTTGTTACATTATTTGTATTTCTGTGCATGTCAGAATTTGTTAATCTCATTGTTCAACATCAAGTAACCTTCTGCTGAAAACAGAACGTCATTGTGAATTAGGTATCATCAGCTAAATTGAGCCTCACCCTGTGCATTTGACAGATGGTAATACATTCATTAAGTGTTCTGTGGTTGCTTTGAGGTTGGAAAGTGCTGTTCTTCTGGCTTCTAACTCAGAATTCTTGAGTAAAGTTGTTTAAATTCCTAGCTTTGAAGGGAGAATAAAAAATCATAAAAAGCTCATGAAGTTTTTTTATTAATATTATTGTTTACTACTGATGGGATGACAGGGCAGGACTGTGATTGCTAGAAGTTGTCTTTGGCTGCATTAGTAGCCCAGAATGAAGTAGAAAAGGTTGAGAAAGATGGTTCCACCATGGATTTTGTCTATACATGGGTAGAATTTCTTGGAATTTGAGCTTATATTAAATATATCCCAGCGAAGGCAGTATGATGCTGGTGCCTTAGTGCTTGGTGATTCTGCTGTCCAGAAGATGGTTTTCAGGAGTCCAGACATTTCAGCTGTTGCATGGATAAGCTGATGACAGGTCTCCTCTCTCAGAGCTGGTCACATTTGGGATCTCTAAGTTCCTACTGAAAGTGTGCAGGGTGGGGAGGCAGTTGGAGGTAGAAATTTCAAAAGCAGCACAGAGCCACATGCTCAGGCCTGGCTCTACTTGGTGCTGTAATATTGAATCCTCCACCCTGACATTACCAAGACAATGCAAGGGTGTGATTAGACACTTCAGGAATAGTTCTTCCCACAGCTCATTCAGGGGTCACCAAAACCAAGTGTAGAAGAGAAAATTCCACTGAACGGAGAGCAAGCTCTCAGGGTGTTTAATTCAAACCTATTCTTTTAATTTTACTTGCTTCAGGGAAGATTAATCCTACCCATTAGCTGTTATCAGCAAACCTATTTAGTTATTTAATGATGTTTCCCAGAGGACAAGTTGCCAAGGGAATTAGGTGCTCAGCCACTTCTGAAATTCACTGTGGGTGGTACTCTCACAAATGGGGAATTAGTAACTTTTCAGATCTTCACATCTTTTTAAACCTCTTCATCCAGTCTGGTGCTGACTGGTGTTCACATGGCCCCTGCCATGGTGAGTGAATCATCTCCCCTATGTTCTCGGTGGAGACAATGTAGAGAGTCATCCAGATTTTCATCAAATAGCCATAGTACGGCAAATTTGGAATAAAGTCCAAGTTTAAGGAATTAATCCAAGGTGAGTTTGGTCACTAATGTGAACCCAGACAGTTCTTCCCTCAGGAAGAGTCCCGGAACATTCAGAGCTGTAGTCTGTTCTGAAGAGACCGATTCCTGGTCTCCATTCGCAGTTTTTCACCTTTCACATAATGCTTAAATATCTATCATGTAAGAGAGAAAATTAGATTCTTTTACACATCCTCCTGCTTTGAGTGGGGTTTTCCCAGAGTACCTTCTCAAGGAACATAAGATTCCAAATCCTACAGATAAATCTGAGTGTGTTAGGGCACCTAGAAAGTAGGATTTGCAATGTGGATATTTGCATATGGATTTCAAAAAATGCCTTGGAAACCATCAACAGGCTTTAAACACCTGACCCTGTGTACCTAAAATTCATTTGATGTGGCAGTTTTTGGATTTTAATTCTCTTAGTTTTTCAGAATTTTTTCACTATTTAATTTGAAGGAGATAATTTATCTCTTGTTCACTATTTTTCTATTTTCCAGGCTGTTATGAGAAGTTTACTAGGATCTAAGATCTAGTTTACTAAGAGTTTTGTTTTAAAAAATGGGGTCATTGGTGTCACAAGCAGTTGTTCAGTTCTTGTCTATCAGGATATAAGATGGTCCTGACTGTGTGGTGATTTCATTGTGAGATGTCAGCATCCTGTGGGCTCCAGCAGAGCCTGTGAATTAGGTCACAGATGTATTGAACCCTGAACACATGCTTATTTCTGGCCTGAAGCTGCCATATGCAAGTGCCAAGTATGAATTCAAATAGTTGTTTTTCTTGCTGTCACAAACAGGCTTCACTCCAGACATTGTTTTTGGGACCGCCATGACGCACTTTGATAGAGCAATGAGAGAAAAAAAAAAAAAAAAACCCCAAAAACTAATAAGTTCCAGAAAAGTTACACAAACACACCTCACCTGCTGCTGCCGTCTCCGTGCACACACCTGACTGACCCCATGGGCTAGCCCAACGCATCAAACATCCTCCTGGCACTGGAATATTGCTCAGGGGACTTGGAGAACCAACAATCCTACTGGGTGAAGGGAATACTGGAAAATGGTCAGTGTTGAGACAGTTCTCTAAAGCTCAGATGAACAAAACTGAATGAAATCACAGTGATTCGAGTCCATTGTCTCTACATGAACACACTGTAAGAGGACACAAGTCTGAGGCTGACCAAGAGAAGCAGAACTGCCTATTCAACAGGTGTTACAGGTCAAACCAAAAAGAGACTGTTAAATCCTTTGAGTCCTGCCACACTCCACAGTTCCTACCCTCCCTGGAAGTTGTGAGGCAGGACAGCTGCAGGCAATTAAAGGCACCACTGCCAGCATCTGACAGCAGAATGTCAGTGTCAAAATTCAATTTGAATTGATTAAATGAGGGATGGTAACACTTTTGTTTTATGGATGGCAGCACTTCAGTCGCTTTAGATGCTCTGCTTTCAGAAATAAAATTCCTTCCCTCCCCGCTATGTTTATGGGGGTGTTTTCAGTTGGATTGCAGTCATTTCGGCAGTCAATCAATTAAGCCAGGGTTTGCCACTGTGTCTCAGAGTCAGCCACAAAAGAGCTGGTATGGTTCCCTGGTGCTGGGCCAAGAGACTTCAGTGGGACCAAGGCATCAAGTGGCTTAATCTGACTTCCACTGCTGGCACAGGTTTAATGGATGTTAGGGCAGCAGGGAAATCATGTTCTGTGGTGTTCAGCTCCTGCTCTCTCCGTGGCCCTGGACGTGCTGCCTTTCTCCCTGTGCCAAAAGCACAGGGGCAGCTGACAACAGAGCCTGTGGATTTACCTGTGCCAGCAAGGCTCTCTGTGAAGGGTGATTGCTGCAGCCCTTTTGAGCACCTGTTGTGGTATATTTAGGATAAAATATATTTAGGACCATAGAATCATAGAATGGTTTGGGTTGGAAAAGACTTTAAAGATCATCTAGTTGCAAACCCCCTGCCTTGGACACCTCCCACTATCCCAGGTAGCTTCAAGCCCTGTCCACCCTGGCCTTGAACACTGCCAGGGATGGGGCCACAGCTTTTCTGGGCAACCTGTTCCAGTGCCTCACTATTTCACAGAAAATAACTTGCGTATAATTAACCAAATCTCCCCTGTTTCAGTTTGAGTCCATTGGTCCTTGTACTTTATCTCCGTAGGCCTTGTAGTGCTATACCACCTGAGTAACTCTCCCCTTAAGTTCGGTGGCAGTAAGTTACTCAGAGATATAAGATTTTACAGTATTAGGCCATTAATACTGACTCCAGTATAATGGAGTATAATATGACATCTGCAGCAGGTATAAATCACTGCAGGTAATTTTCACCAGCTGAAATTCTGGCCTTAAGCCCATGAGTCATGTTGTTATTTTTTCACATTGTAAATTCTTGCTGTTTTTTATTTATGTTGCTTTAGCACTTTGGGGCACTTGTGGGGGACCAGGCCTCCATCATGCTTTTCACCCTTCAAACAGAAACACGAAAGACCCTTCTTTGCCCTGAGTGTTTGCAGTTTAAGCAACGCACAAATGTGCACAGAGTTATCCAGCTTTTTGTAAGTGCTTTATTGCAAGCAAGCTTTTCTGCTGTCCTGACAGTGAAGTGTAAGAACACAAATTCCTTGCCTGGGTGAAAAATTTGCAGTCTGCTGTAGAAATCTAGGTGGCATTTGAAGACTGGAATTTGTTGGAGCCAGCAGCAGTGTGGGACATTGTGGGATCTTCAGTAATTGAACTAAGAGGTCTGGAGTCTCCTCTCCATTGTGAGACTATTTGAGATCCCTCAAAAAGAACATTTACACCCAAGTTGAACCTGAGTTAAATGGGAATTTTAACACTGGCTAATATCCCTTCTCATTTGTAGCATATCTTTCAGCTCTATGGAGCTCTGGTTAGCATCTTTGGAATTACTGCTATTGCCTTTAAATACTCTGCAAGGGTGTTGAAAGAAGTAAAAGACTTGATAGAGCTGAAGTAATGGTAGAAAATTCTGCTTCATTGCAGTCCTGCACAGATAGCTAGAAAAATGAAGGAGCAGTGTACGAGGTTCCAGTTCTTGTGTGGTGGCTTTCAACAGACCAGAACAATATCATGGACAATGTGTGTTTTTTTGTGTATCATCTTGACAAGCTGTTTTTTGCCTTCTGGGATCTCTTTCACTGATTTTTGTTGTTTGTCAGGAGACGTGGTACAGCAAGGTCACTATGTGGTCTTTTCCCACTGCAGGATGAGCTTTATCCTCAGGCAGATGTGCTTTACTGGGCTACCTTGCCATTGGGTTGTATTGGCTTTGGAGCGCAAATTAAAAACAAAGAAATTGGTTCTTGGCTTTTTTTCTAGACACTACCGTAGCCATTGAAAATGAGCATTTATAAACAATTCTTATCCTGCCCTAAACACTTATTCTTTGCTTTTTTTGGAAAAGCGCTTGAAAGGGGCTTGGTGAAGGCTCTGAAGAAGCTGGATGACTACCTGAGAACTCCCCTGCCAGAGGAGATTGATGCAGACAGCACTGAAGAGGAGAAAGTGTCTAAACGCAAGTTTCTGGATGGAGATGACCTGTCACTTGCTGACTGCAACCTTCTGCCCAAACTCCACGTTGTCAAGGTATAAGATGTCACGAGATGGTCAAAGAAGCCTTATCTGACATGCTGTGCCTTGCTCTGACAGCAGAGTGCCAAAGTCAATGTGTACGTCAGCAGAGTTCTTAAGGCCTAGAAGAGCAGTTTGAAACACACTTTTGCACTTCAGTGTTTCCTACAGGTTAAATAAAGGAACTTTATACTTAGTTCACAGGAAAACTGTCCCATTGCTTATTTCTGGTGAAGACAGTACTAAGTTCTAGGTGTCTTGTCTCTTTATTTTTACCCTGCTGCAAGAAGCAGCAATCTTTCTTATTAATTAGTTCCTAATGCCCTTAAGAAACATGTCAAAACTTTAGTCAGTTCCCACCCATTTGAAACTTAAGAGCAGCAGTCCATCTCTTTGGGGAATATTTATGCCATCTGGTATTTCACACAGAGAAGTTAACAAATCAAAGTCATTGCCGAGGTCCCAAGATGTATTATGGTTGCTGGTGTAGTGCAAATCATGTACATCATCTTGACTTCTAAATGTTGCATTTATTTAATTTATCAGATGACATGTTGCTTTAGAATAACGCAAGTACCTGGCAGACCTTGGCAAGCGAGTGAGCTAGGAATTAAAGCCAAGTCATGCATCTAATTTGGCTCTGTTAGCCAAAACATAAACTGAGCCTGGGAGCTGACTGCACACATGCAAAAAGAAAAAAAAATATTAAAAAGGCACATAAGTCACCAGGTAAGAAATGTGATAATATCCTTACAGGTTTAGCACTTACTCTGGCTCGTCTTCATTGGCAGCGTTGGAGTCAGACAATGCAAGATGAATGTGTGGCCCCTCGCTGGTTCTTGTCTCCTAGGAATGAAATGAAAGATGTAAAAAGAGAATTAAAATTTTTCTTAGATGAGCATAGCCATAGGATATTGCCTGAAAAGCATTTAACAGATAGAAGAAAAGAGTAAATTATTTTTTCATTTGATGGAAGATGTGTGCTGGAAATTTTGAAAACGTTAACTTAAGTTGCCCAGCAGGTTTTATCTTCCCCATATGCGTGTGAAGCATCATGGAAGGCAAGAATGCTTAATTAAATGCAGTTTAGGGCAGGATTTGGACTTGCATATACCAAGTGGATCCTGTTAATAAAAACAAATCACAGTTGTTTCTGAGAACATGACTGTCCTAAGAAATCTGAGATGGAAAACAGCCCTACCATGTGCTTTAAAAATAAAGGGGAACTCTGTGGCACATATGTATGCAATTTATGCCCAGGAACAATTTTATACTGTCAGAAAAATTAGAGATTGGAAGCACTCATTAAATTAGCTAATCCATCCCTTCCTATCAGATAGTTCACTCTGTCACCACAGGCTTATTCTATACGGTATATTCCTACAGGGAAACTGAAATATCCCAATTCAGCAAGGTACTTAACCAACCAACTAACTTTAAGTACAGATTAATCCCATTGACTTCAATGGGACTGTACAGGTGCTTAAAATTAAGTATGCACTTAACTATTTTCCTGAATAAGGACCTGAGTGTTTTTAGAAATCGAAAATTTGCCTTGATAGACAATTTCCTAGTCTAACAAGTCTTGAAATAACCATTTTCTCTCTCAGTTTATACCAATGCTCCTGTTTCTAATATATGCTAAATCATCTTGGTTTCATAATCATGGTGCCCGTACCACCCTGAATTTTTCCTTTTCATGAACACAGATACAGCCTTCCAACAGCTGTAGGTGGTTATATCCTCTGACACCATTTGCCAGGCGAAATATATTGCATATATTAAAAATATAATACCATATATATATAATATAATGTTAAATATAATAATTATTATGAAAATATGTTATAATCATTACTAATGCCTTTCTCTTAAATCTGTCTTGCTTTTTATGATTCAGCCCCTTCTTATATGGTGTCTCTTTAAGTAAGCTTTACTCTTAAGTAAGCTCTTACTTTAAGTAAGCTTTAAGTCTTAAGTACATTACTTAAGCTTTAAGTAATGTACTTAAGACTTGTAAAAAAAACCCCAAAACCCCAATATGGTAAGATCAATGAACTTCGAGTACCATGAAAGTTGAAATTTGGTGACAGTAGCCATGTCGTAGCTTTAGAATGTCCTTAGGCCAAGCAGCAGCCTTGCAAGATAAGGGACGACCAGCAGTCACTTTTCAGGCTTTTCTATGATAAATCCCTGAGTCTCCAAACATTCCTTTCATTTGCTATCAATTATATGACAGAAGAGAGCAAGAAGCTCCCTAAGAAGGAGATACATCCCCTGTGAGATGTTTTTTTCACAAGTTTTGTCTTTGCTTTAGATTGTTGCAAAGAAATACCGCAACTTTGAGTTCCCGGCGGAGATGATTGGGCTGTGGCGGTACCTGAAGAACGCGTACACCAGGGATGAGTTCACCAACACCTGTGCAGCAGACAAAGAAATCGAGCAAGCCTACGCAGATGTGGCCAAGAGGCTCAGCAAGTCCTAACTGCCCCCAGCCATGGCTCAGTATCCCCTTTTACAGACTCTGCTCTTTGTTGCCTTAAGATATACTTTATCCTTATGCTGTCTGGTTGGCATCTTTATGACTTCACCTGTTCCAAGTGTATTGGGCAGGGACAAATCTGCCTCTCCTTGGAGAAAAGAGAAGGCAGCTGTACTGGGGTGGGGTGTGGGGGGGTAGATATCCTTTGAAGTCTAACCCAAGATCTGGCTCAACTAGTACTATTTGCAATCAGTATTGGAAATGAGTCCACTTGACTATTTTTTTGTTCTGTTTTGGGGGTACATCCTGACCTGTATTCTTTAGAGTTTTAAAAACAGCTGAAATTTAAGGTAGGAGAGTTAGGAACACATAGAACTGGTTCCTCTCTAGATTATTTCAAGGACACTTTTTCCCTCAGTTCTATTAAGATCCTTGAGGCATGAACAAAATAAGAGAGAGAGGGGAAAAATAGGAGTTTGACCTTAAAGCAGAAATACTCTTAGCAGTTATATTTAAATAAACTCTCTGAATGCATCTTCTGTCTTAGCAGGCCCAGGAGTTTACAAGGTATTTATTTTTAACTTGGCGCGAGAGGGGGAAGCCTGAGTGAATATGTCAGACTTGCAGATGCTACTCTGCATAAAATTTGCATGGTGTTGTTGGATCTGAATGTTTAAAGCAAAAGAGAGTGAAAGAGCAATTGAGCAGGCAGTGCTTGGAAGACCAGGGCCTGTGCCAAAATGCCCAGTGGATCTGCTGGTTGCTGGAGACAGACAGACACAGCAATAACAGGGGCAGCATATTGACTCCAGCACCCACAGAGGGAATTGGCACAGCAAACCAAACCATGTAGGATATTGTCATCTTGACTGTATGGTTGCCAGTTCCTTTATAATTGCTATCTTGGGAATCTTGGATCAGCAGTGGGAAGCTGTCGCTGCACATGGATTCCAGGCAGGGGAAGCGCTTTCGTCGCCTCGGGCTCCAGATGGGTCACTTTCAAGCGCTCATCATCTCACCCCAGGAGGAGTTTGCTGTGAGAGCCTCAAAGAGGGCAGGCTGGCACAGTGAGAGGCACGTTTCCAGCCAGGAATTCAGCAAGCATGCTAGAAGAAATCCATGCATGATGCTCAATCCTGCTCATTCAGGCTTTACCCATCCAGGTTCCATAATTCTGAATTAGGCGGGCTTTTTTTCTAAAAGAGGTTGTTTTGCTCTATCTGCAGTGCCTGCCTGGCACATCTGCTTTACAGTGGTGATTAGTTGCGCGTTTCTTCAGCAAATTCAGAATGACAGCTCTTTCACTTGAAACTCATGTGCTCCAGTACATACAGGAGAGCACATGGTTCATGGGTTTCAGTTTGTGGGGGGATGAATTGCTGTTTTAAAAGATACAATAAAGCTGAGCTGTAACCTGATGTGGCTCCCCTTCTGATCAGAGCGGCCAAAGCAGCACTGATTTGAGAGGAACCTCAAGCTGGTGATCTGTGACCGAGGGGAACCTCACAGCAGACTCGTTTGCAGCCAGAGAGCCAGGAACGTGGAATGGCACTGAAAGCCAGGCTCTGCTGTGTGATGCTGATGACAATCTGAAACCATCCTTTTGCTTTAGTGGGATATTTCCACTTTTCACAGTAACCCAGCTGGGAGCAGAATGTTGCTCATTGACTGAAGAGAGCTAGCGGTTGACTATTGTTTTACATGCAATGGTCAATTTGTTCTGAACTTTCAAAACCTTGGAAGAAAATCCATGAACTCCCAAGTCTTCTCCTAGAATGGGCTATTTTAACAGTGGCTAGACTGGAGGGCAAAGGCTTGCACTCTTTAAAATATTGCTGAGAAATCAGTTGGCTCGAGAACACTAATAGCAGCCAGAAAAATCTGATGAGATCAGAAGTATCTGCACAAGCACATTGGCTTGTTAAAAACATTTCTTCATGAGAGTGAAATTATTGTGATACTATTTTCTTTTGTTTCTTTTTTAAAATTCTGGCATTTATTTATTTATTTATTTATCTTAATTGACTCGATCATTTCTTTCTGTCTTTCTGGTTTTTGTTTTCACTCAACACGTGGGTTTTCACTACATTTTTCTCAGTCACCTTTTCTCATACAGTTTTTTTTACTACATTTTTCTCAGTCACCTTTTCCCAGGTTTGCACTTCAGTCTGTAGCTTTCCTTAGTCACAATTGCTGTGAATATTTGAATAAAACATGCAGAAGCAGATGCAGACTCTTGCTATCTGCTTATTATATTTATGTCTTAAAGGAAGACTGTCCAAACATGCAGCAGATCTCAGACAGGTGAAACAGGGTCTACCCTGATTTCCATCTCAGAATCTTCACCATTTTGTTGAATCTCATCGTTCTGAAACTCATATGTTTGTCTCTATTTTTTGTAGAAGAGGGCCAAATCACAATCAGTTGATTTCAGTGACCTCAAATTGCCTCTGTTTTAAAAAAATTATGGTTAAATATGGCTGGGCTTATATCAAAAAGGAAATGATCTATAAATGCAATGAGCTTTTTCTAAGATGATTTGCATGTTCTTAAAAACTTTTTAAGATTTCATAATAAAATCTAAAAGTCCCCAGGCTAATTTCCTTTCAATTAATTGCAAAAAAATACCCTGAAATGTCTTCATTTTTCATACAATATTCAAAAATATCTAGATAAAATATAATGATGGATATAAGAAATTAGAGGAAAATGGAGCAGTTTTCAGTTATGGTGCTGGTTCTGTCAGGATTCAAGTCTCATTCTGCATCCTAACTTTGCATTTTATTCATAACTCTATTGTAGGCTGATCTAAGATCATGGACAGGTTCAGGCATTCCCTGACCTTTGTTTGGGTTTGAAATCCAAACTCGTGTTTTCAGATCTCTAACTTTCACTCACCTTTGTGCTTCTTGGCTTTATCCATTGTCAGAAGCAGGAAATACTGGAAATCCTACACAGAAAAGTGTTTTGCTAAGATTTTGAGCTCAGTTCTGAAGGCTCAGGATCCATCACCAAGATTTTAAAGGGCTCCAGACTCTTCTAGGCAGGGTATTTTTGGTGACCTTCCATTGTATTTAGAATTATAAGTAATAAATATTAATCATACAGGATTGTATATCTACATTGGCAAGGCAGGATTTCTGAAAAGAATATAAGTGACAAGACAGACATTGCAGATTTACAATAACTTTGTTCATAAATTTTTTTGCAAGATGTAAAGAAAGACATAGTGCAGAGAGGGAAGAAGCCAACAATGTGGATTTAATCATCTGCGTTTCAGAAATGCAGACCAAATGTCTGTGAAGATGTCCATTTCATCCAAACATTTCTTAGATATTTATTTCAAAGCTCCCTGCTTAGTCAATCCAACACTCCATTCATATTGGAATGAATATTGATTTTTCTTCTATTAGCAGTGATATGTGAGTTCTTGAGGATCTCATAGATTAGTTACCCTTATTCTCTGTTAGAACTGTTGGAATTGCCAAGAGGTCATTTTGCAGCACAGGTAGGACTAAAGAATATCTGTTTAAAATCTATTTAAACCAGGCCTTTTGAGAATCATTTTTTCCTATAGAAATCACATAATGATATTGCTTTATCAGGTCTATTGTGGAATATAGAACTGCAGGTTACTCCTCTGGTTGCATCAGCTGAAAAGCCACTGCCAGGGTGAATGATAGGTTATAGCACAAGGAAAATAGACAACTTTGTTTCCTACAAGAAAGTTCAGCTGAACTGCACGTAGCATTTATTTTAAATATAGACTTATTTTATTTTAACCCCTAAACACCTTTCAACCTCTCTTGTCTGTGCTCAAATTCAGCTCCAAGTTAGCCATAACCATTACCTCAGTGATAAGTAGCAGGATTCTCGTGGATGGGCACAGGGGAAACTGTAATTTAGTATAGATCTTCCACCTGGTGGGAAGAAGACCCCTGTCTGCATCAACTGAGTTTGGCTAATTAGCTGAGTTGAAAAATATTACAAAAATTTAGCCAGTGGAAATCACACTCCTGTAAAACCAGAAGCACGTGGAAACATTATTTTTTAAAAAATTGAATTGATGTTTTAGAGAAAAAAACACCCTAAGTTTTGTGTCCTCCATCATGTGTATTCTTTTAAACATCAGGAAATTTGCCTTTTTTTATTACTTTTCTAAATTTATTTATTATTCCTGAATTGTTTTTAAAATTAAGAAATATTTTTTCAGTAAGATTTTGCCTCTCTGCTGAATCTTTCACCTCTTCATTAATTTTGATGTCTGCAATGACTTAGTAATTCCAGAGGAGGCAGGAAAGCTGTGAGGTTTATACTTGTTGAGAAGTTGAAGGAGGTAATGATTTTTTTTTCTCTTTTGAGAAAACATTAAAGCATTTTGGAGAAAAAATTAAAATAATTCTAAAAATTGTGTCTTTTCATCTGGGGTACTTTAACCAAGAGTGATGGACTGTTTCGTCTGGACTGTGAATTTCAGCACAGACACGAGCAAGGCAGCATGGTGAAGGTGGCTTTGCCTAGGGGTTTCTCTCAGGTAGTAGACATGTTCCCTCTGAGTCACAAATTTCGCATTTTCTCCTTTCAGGAGGGCTGTGCTGGTTTGAACGCTGAACTACGACTGCCCACCCAGTGCTCAGCAGTGAAAAGAGGAGTCCTGTTCCCTTTTCTGCCCTTCCAGCTCACCTGCAGGGGAAGCAGAGAGCGTTAAGCTGCTTTATTTCCTTGTCCCACATTCCAAGCAACACTTGGCCCCAGAAAAGCCCAGAAACCCCATCCAATGCTGTTTTCTAAAGCTTGATATGTCCATTTTTTAGTACATAAAAGCCCAAAGAATCCCGTGTAACCCCGTCAGGCACTCCCCATGCAGGACTCAGCAGCCTCTCAGAGACCACAGCAATCACCTTATTCCCCTGTTGCCCCAAATCATTCCCCTTTCACCAGTCATTGGAGAGATGCTAATCCTGAAAACACTCCCAAGGATGCATTTGAATGTGGTGTATTTGAGCTGTGGTCATCAGCTAAGCAGCTCTGAATGGTGGCATTGTCGCAGCTCAGCGGGTTGTGCCTCTGCTGCCAAGGGGACCCACCACCCGCTGGAGGAGCCAAAACTGCTCCACCAGTGATGGTGCAACCATGATGAAAGGTTTGAGGGCCACCTCTCCTCTTGCCTGGCTCCCTGGCTGAAGTGTTAGAGCTCAGCTGGAGCTCTAACAGCGCTAGATCCAGCGCTAATGAGCAATTCTAGCTTGCGGCATGTGAATAGGGACTACTGATGTGTTTAATGTTAAACATGTGCTTGCTTGCCTGCCTGCCTGGAGAGGGGCCTGAAAGTCATGACAGAAAAGCCTATATTAATGAAGGGCATTATTATTCTCTTCCCTTTGAAATCTGGTGGCAGAATTCCCGGTGGGGGAATTCCCAATAGGAATTCCCAGTAAAGCCAAAGGTGGCATAAGCATGAAGATGTTTTGAGTGCAGAGAGAAGAGAGAACACTCAGGGAGAAAAGGAGGCAGCAGTGGTGTAGAGGTTCTCAGTGCAGAAGAAGGACACCAGGTGGTAGCTGCAGGGACACGAGCAGTGCTGCCAGGCTCTGTTCTGGTCCCGTGGAGGGTTCGGAGTGGAGCAGGGAGCAGGCTATGCTGGCAGTGTAAAGCCAAGGCATGTTCTGCTGTATCTCCAACCACACTCCCTATGGTGGTATCCCACAGCACAACGACGCCTCCCTTGTATCTGCCTCGCTCTTATTATGAAGTGGCTTGTCTAAAGAAAACTAAGAAGGGTGGGGGAATTTTTTTTTTTTTAGTACGTATACATGGAGTAAAAACAATCCAAATATGCTTTAATGGTTCTCAACATGATATTGTCAATTCTCACCACAGGGTGGGATTTGTTGGTGGAAATTAAATTAAATTAAATTAAAACAGAAAAGCTTGGCTACTGCTAATGGGTACTACTGGGAGCCCTAAAAGCACTTTGCAGTGTAGAACCATAACAGGAGTGAACATCCTTTAATTCCCAGAATTGCTTGGGTTTCACAGGGTCATTTTAGCCTATTCTGCTGCACTGCTGAGAAGTTGCTCTTTCCCTGTCTCTCTAGGTCTATAAACTCTGAAGAATCTGGGAAATGGCTACGGGCACCAAATTAGTCTTTTTCTTTTTCACTCCTTTTTTTTTCCTCCTTCATTAAATTAACTACTTTAGTTTGGAAGTAAGCAATAAGTAAGTAGAATTTGCAAACAGCAGATTTCTCTTCTCTTTCATTAAGAAAGTTTTTAAGAGCTTTCAGGAAATGAGAGGTTATCCCCAGCTTTGGGAATAAACTGTGGTATAAAATAAAAATATAAGTGGGGTTCTGATTAAATTATTGAAGCAGAAAGATTGCAGTTTGTTTCAAGAAGCGTGCTTAGGAGTAAATGAACAGAATATTCCAGATACTGAGGCAATAGGGGCCTCAGTTCTAGTTTCTGGTTTGGGTTTTTGGGGTTAGTTTTTTTTTTTTTTTTTTTCTTAATTACCTACTGTACAACATAAAAGCTATATGTACACACATATATATAAATATGTATTCAGAGTATTTGTCTGCATTATTTAACTCAATAATTCTGTGAAGTTTGTTGGGATGGAAAGTGGCAGAAAGAGGAAAACTTACACTTTTGAAACAGCACCATTATTTCTGTGCCTTTGATTTGGTTCCCACTGGAATAAACAAGAACCACACCATTAGTTGTGTGGGAGCAGGATCTCGACTTCACAGACCCCGAGAGTTTGGCAGTCCCTTGGAGGGCAAGGTAATTTGCTGTTTAGCAATCCGAGCCTTGCAGTGGGCACAGCGCGTTTTGAAGGCGTTCAGAGCCGTCCTTGGGTGAGGGAGTGATGCTTGCAAAGGACCCCAGCGAATCCCCTGCCGTTTCAAAATGAGATTAAGCCATCATGAGATGTGGACTGGCTAACCCCAAACCAGACACACTCGCCTGCAGCGCAGCCGCTAAATTGGTCTGACATCAGGAACCGCAGCGAAGGAGCTTGGCCTCAGAAGTGAGTCAAAGCAGCATCTTTGTCACCAGTCATTTTCTATTTACAATGACACAGATCTATTTTATAATCACAGGGAGGCACAACAGGAGCGTGCTTTGTTCTGCCTAAATCGCATTTCTCGTGCGGGTGCGTTTAAACACAGCCCTTGGCCCCTTGCCCCACACCACACACACCCAGGGCGGGCAGTTCTGGCACAACAATGCACACCCTGTCGTGCTTAAACGCTCAAAGCCTCCAGTGCTGGAGCAATAAACTCCTGCTAAATGGCTTAAAAATGTTCCCTTAAGTGCACCAAGCTGCCCTGCTGCTGCCTCATGTCTCATTTCCAATGCTCTTCTGTTTCTAAGCCTTGTGTTTCAAAGGAATGCGGGATATGTTTTGTTGTTTAGTGACAGAAGTTGCTGGGCATTGTTAAGTGTAAGAATTTGGGGTGAAAAACCCCACTCCTCAACCCAACCGTCTTTCCTGGTGCAAACCTGACAGCTTTTACTCCTGACTGTGTTTTCAGAGGCTATGAACAGATTCCCAACATCTGCTTGGTTTGGTTCCTGGAGAATGGGTCCTCATCTGTGTAAACCCTCAGAGCTATGATGGTAACACCCCTTTGCTCCCTTTTGTCCTTTCATTTTTTTTTTTTTTTGTGAAGGGTCCTGCTGTGTATTTCCTAGATAATTATGATGTTGTGATTGATAGATTTGTTTTTGTAACCTGTTTTCAGTTCTAAAGCCTGAAGATCAAAACCAAGTTGCATAGTAAGATTCAGGGGTGAGCAGAAGGGCTTTCTCCCCTCCCAAACCTACTAGTTTTCAAATCCTGACTTGTTTGGAGCACAATTCTGGTTACTTTGAGGAGGCCTGAGGTTGAAAGAGAGGGAGTCCACTGAGAGAGGATAGCAGGAACCAATCTGGAAGTCTTAAAAGATATATGGACAAGTTTCCTATCAGTGTGTGAGCAACCTGTGCAGAGACCTGCATGGCCCCAGTGGACCCACAGTTCCTTAAAACCTGCACTGATATTCAAAGGCAAAATTTGGGCAGTGAACCATGACATAATGATCAGACACGGTACCTCTTCAGGGCATTTTACAGGCCAAAAAGAGCTCGTTTGAAAGGACACTCAAATTTTTAGCTATTGGTCAAGACCTGAGTTCACATGACTGGATTTTCTCCTCCAAAACGTCATTAATCCCAGAAATGGCTAATGGCTTCAGGGCTCCCACCTGAAGCTCTGTGCTAAAAGCAAGATCAGAAACTCATATGGAGAAATCAGGAATTACTTTTAAACTCAGACCTGGTAAGCTTCAAAGAAAAGTAATTTATTTGTAAACAACTATTTTATAGTGTCTGACAGTGAAAAGTAACTATGTATCCAGAAGTCTCCATCAGATAAGAAAGCAAGCCAGGATCCCTTTGCGTACTTGTGTTTTTCAGTCAAGGAACATCCTCTCTTAATGTGCAATTTTAGATTAGATTGCAACCTTTTGGGGTAGGTATTTGTTCTCTGCATGTGCAGCTCTTTACATGACAGGACCCTGATTAGGGCCTTTGTGTGCTGCTCTAACCTTCATAATCTGTAATAATAGGAAAAATATAATTAAAATGTCATTGCAGTTCACCTTTAATATTGAGATTGTACTCTGTCAACTGTGAATAAAATAATGTCCTTTTTGTATAATAGGTAGTATATTTTATTATTGAAGAAAGAGTTAAATTTAATTTTTAAGCACAAAAAAGTATCTGCTCATTGTTTCATTTTAAGCTTTTGAATATATAAGCAAATATTTCTTTTGTATCCTTCAAATGAGTATGTGTTAAATGAAGAAACCCACCTTCCTGAAATAGAGCTCTTTATAATTATATTCCAAGAGTGCTTAACAGCTTATAATTTGAATAAAAATGGTTTATTTTCTCATTGGGTTATTGCTGAACTTTTGTTTAATTTTATTGGTTTTGTTTTTTTTCAAAACAGGCAACTTTTCTTTGCCTGCAAAAAACCAAAAGTGTGCTCAGAGCTTGAATACAGCTATAGTCATCCCTTATTCTAAGATTGGGATATGAGAACTGATGAGGTTATAATACACATCTACAAAATAACGGAGGGGGTGAAATGGGGTGTGACCATTCACTATTTCTCATATCAGAGGTTATGTGTTCCTAATGAAATAATCAAGCAGCAAGTTTAAAGCAATCAGAAAGACAAGCCTTTTTACATAGTGTGTAATTAAACTTTGGAGCCCTTTACTGGATGATGTCGTGCAGATCAAAATGAGTATGGGGTTCAGCTTCCTGAAGAACAAATCCAGAAGTGTTAAACACGAAACTTTGGAAGCAATGTCCAAGTCAAGAAGTCCTGAAATAACCAGGGCTGAGAGGAAGTCCATGAGGAAGTAGGTTACAATTTGCCTAATTTCTTATATTGTTTCTGCTGTGGGAGACCAGACACAGCCACAGGAGGGCTGGGTGCCTTGGCTCCAGTCCCTTCTGGGATTACAATACACAAATATAAAGTATTGTAAATTGAATTCCAGCACAGAACTTTGAATTTAGCTTCCCCAAAGCAAACCAGTTCCAGAGGTGCTTTAGATACAGAAGCTCAAAATCCCTCTCATAACAAATGACAGGGAATCACATTCCATCTGAAACAACAAGAGTTCATCATCCAACAGCTGCAACTGGAGAGGAATAAGCAGGATTTCTCTGAATTTGCACATCAACTTCTCTTATGGTCCCAAAGATTGTGTCCAATGGGTCACATCTCTCTAATCCTGCATTACTCTGGTACCACATCTCTTTTGTGGTGTGTGATATAAAAATGGGCATCTGTTTCAAATTCTCCAGACCCAAGGTGGTAAGTGCCAGCCTAATGTTTCTGCTCAAATTAGTGCTGAAATAACATTTCACTTGTCCAGCACTGTACAAATTCAGGGCCTTTGTTGATTGCTTTTGGACTAAGCCCTAAATGTGCAGACACCCAGGTGCACTTTCATAGCAGATGTGATCTTTCCCTTTGTGTCCAGTCATGGAAGCATGAAAGAAAAACAGGGAATCTGAGAAACACCATCAGATATATCAAAGAATTAAGAAGTACCTTTTTTTGCTTAATTTGTGGCCACTCCTGAATGGAAGTTCAGCTTTGCTGTTCAGTCACTCAGCTGCTGAGGGTTGCTATGCACTGCTATGGCTGATGTGGGACACTGCTGTTCATTTTCTTGTAGAAACACACACCTTGCACAACTCCACCATGTCACTGTCATGCCAGAACCACAAGTATGAGACTACTCCATCCTGATGAGCATCTCTGACCGTGGTCAGTACCAAATAATTCACAGAGGGCTGCCAGGACCCCCAACCCTTGAGGTTTGAATTACTGACCATACACAAAAAATATTCAACACTGGTAGTTTTTTAGTGTTTATTTAATTAAAAATAATTCCCTATAGCTCTGTCCCCTCTCATTGTACAAAAAAAGCCTAACACTGGTCTCAGGCTCTCTGGACACTGGTATAGGTGGTGTTTGACAGTAGTAAAACTGAGTGCTCTGAACTAATCAGATCCATTAGGCGCTGTGTAAAATAAGTGGTTTCTGTGCATAAGTGATTGTGATTGCAGATCTGAATGATGAAAAATGGGGTGAGTAACAACCTGGATCACTTATCACTTTTCCTGTCTTTATTTTATCATTCCTTATGCATTTGCTCTGAGCAAAGCCAAAGCTTTCCCCTCTCCACAGCAATGTCTCCCTGCTGCTGGTCATTTTTTTGGTCGTTCAGTCTCTGAAATTCACTTCTACCCAGGTAATCGCTCTCTCTGACGGGGATTTGTACTGCTGTCTCTCCATGCTTGCCATGTTAAAAATAGAGCCCTTGATGGGCTCCACAGAGCTGCTGGCACCTCTTCCTTCAGCAATGGGGTGAGGGGAAGCTTTGTCAAGGAGGGTTTAGTTTGGGTTTTCTTTTTCATCTGCATACCTGATGTAACACTCCACATGTCCTGCTCGATATGCTGCAATCAGTCCAGTCTGCACCAGGCAAGAGTTTAGACATTTCAGGTGTCATCCATCCTTCATATCTCATGAATGCCTTTCCTTTCATGAACCCAGCAGATGCCTTTAATTGCCAGCCTTCACTTCTTGGCTTTCCAAGGAGCAGCAGAGGAACTATGGAGTCCCTCTGGCGAAGGATGAAACGAAGGGGCCCAGCAGTGTTATGACATTTTCTTGCACTGAATTGGCTTTGGGAAGAATGGCCTCTTTCCTCCCATTAGATAAGCACAGAAATCTTAAGCAGATGCTTGCAAAACATCAAACAAATATATACTTAAAAAAAATAAATATAGGCTATACCCACATGCCCCATAATCTGGCCAATATTCAGCCACCGCTGACAGGATCTAGCCTTTCTCTGGAGGAGCCTGGAGGAAAAGGAAAACCCACAGTCTAGTCACTCCTCAGCAGGACTGGAACTGGCTCCTCCACCATCCCAGAGCCCAGCATGGCCATGCCAGTGGCTGGTGGCCAATTTCCAACCCGCCCTGTTGTTCAGCAGCTAGAGGGAAAGGCAACCCTTCTCTCTTGGGTGTTGTGTGTATACCCTAGGGACTTTAATCTGAGTTTCCCCCTGAATCAGCATTGCAGAATGCAAAGGGGAATTTAATGCCATAGGGAAGAAGGTGAAGCAGTTTGAAAATCTAAACTGCCAAAAACAAGAAGAAAGGGTGTTTTCTTTAGTGCATATGTAAGCCTTGTAACCCTTATGCTCCTGGATTTTAGAGCAGAGATAATAGAGGGGACTTCTTCTGGTTCCCTTGCACTGAAAGCCACAGGTTTTGGGAAAAGCTGGGTGGAAGTACATTCACTGGGAAGTGTGAGAAATAATTTATTGCAAGAAGTCCCCCTTCCTTCAACCCTTCGTTAAAACAACATTAAGGAACATTATTGGTGCCAAGGGAAGGACTTTGAAGAACCTGCTGGAGTTCAGGTCGCCCATGTGATCCTCATCCAACTCCTGGTGTGGATGGGTTGTGGTACCAGCTTTCATCAGCTCATGCACCACATCCTGCACAGCTCCTGCCCCGTCGGTGCCCTGAATGGGTGATGCAATTTGTTTTCTTGGCACAGAGTGGTGCTGGGCCTTCTTTATTCCTTATTGCTCAGCCTGTTAGGAAACTCTAGAATAGTCGCGGTATCATGTGTTTCCTGCAGCAGCATTGTTTGTGACTGCTTCACAAACATTCATCAGATCACTTCTTGTGTCCCCAGGAGGCACAGGATGAGGTTTCACAGCATGGGAGCCAAGACTGAAAACTTCAGAGATGAGTTTTCACTTCAGATGCACCGTTTCATCTATTAAAGATGTGATTTTTGCACTGTGCTGTGATTTCAGGGAACTGCTGTACCAATAAACTCAATGTACTGGGATCACTCCGAACCTCTGGGACAAACTGGCATGAACTGACTCCTGTCCATACTCGTTAACCCTCCTCAACTGAATAGCTGCCTGCAAAGGGCTTGCTAGAAACACCCCCTGGACAAATGAGCTTCCAGCTGATTTCAAAGGTTAGTTTGGGAGGGTACTAGATGGCCTGAGCCAAGATATAAAAGCATATTTATATATTTGTATATAAAAATGTATAAATTTATATACATATACCCCCACTAAGTAGTAAAGACAGGTGTTTGGGTTATGGCTCCAAGCGCACCTGTGACTGCTCAGAAGCTCCTGCCCCTCAGCTGTTGCCTCAGGTCCCAGTGCCACCATAAAGCTTGCATTTAAAAAGTAGTAAATTTGGGGCAGATGAGCAGTATTTGATCTTTCCTGACTCTGGAGTGACTTTGCAATTCTAGTAATGTTTTACTGTAGTTTTGCTTCGTATAATGTTTTGTACGTATATAATTTGTATATGCACACCTATCTATCTATACATGCACGCATGTGCAGTGATGTCCTTCCCTCTGAGCAGCATTTAGTTCTGAGTTTTCCCTTATCATCCTTAATGATGGCAGAAAATCAGTGCAGCTGGGATTTGAGCCACCACAGGACCAGCTGGCTTTGGCACCACGTCTCTGCTGAATCCCAAGTCCTCAGAAGGTTATTTATCACACCACAGCCAGAGTTGTGCTGTCTGCCTGCTCTGCTGGGAATGCTCCCCAGCCCTTGCCACTGGCATGATTCCCCAGGGAGAGCCTCACAGATGTTGTTGGAGCCAGTTGGATGCCTTGCTCTGCAACCAGCACTCATATTTATGGTGTATAGGGTAAAATCTTTATTCACAAAGCAGCAGCTTTAGCTTTTCATTGTCAGCATGGATGTTGAACTAATCAGAAAGGGGAGCAGGGGAAGGGTGGGGACAGGAAAAGAGGAGTTTGTGGGAACATAACAATGTTAAAGAAAAAAACTCTGCTTGCTGTCAGTTAAGTCTCTCCATTAGTTACCTCTATTATGGATTCATTTTAAGATCCAGACTTCAATATACATAACTTTAAATCACTAACATCCTTCATGGCTCTGTGATTTGCTGGTTCCATATGTAGCCTCTTGGCCCATTGAGTTGGCACAGGTTCAACTCTTGTTCTTCCTTTGGGTTACAGTTTCCTCGCTTTGATGGGGGGGTCAGGAGGGGAAGAAGAAAAGGGAGAGAGCAAGGAAGGGATGGTGAGACAAAAGGCAAGTAATGGAGGACAGGGAAGGGATGGGAGGAAAGGAGAGGAGCAAAAGGAAAAGTAAAAATAATACAAAGAGAGAGAGACAGCTTAAAACAAATCAGAAGAAGTAAAGCAGAGTGGAAAGAGCAGAAAGAGGAAAACAATGAGAGGTGCTGTCGTGAGCAGCTGTCCCCACCTTGCTGCTCGTGGCAGTGCTGGGATGCTGTGGAGTGGGAAGAGAGGGCTGATGCAGCCTTTCCCGAGCTCCTGGAGTGGCAGTGCCAGCCGGCCCCTCATCCCAGTGCCAGGCTGCCCCTTGTCCCCTCACAAGCAGGCTCAGTCTCCACCTGAACTTTATAATTAAGCTCGCTGAGATTTTTGCTTAGGGTCTGGGCTGACAGCTGTATTGAATTTTGGTTTATTGTGTGATTTATCAGGGCCATCGATGGGCGTTCGGATGATTTAGTGCTGCAAAAATACCTTGGAATGCAATGCACAGCAATATCTGCATTATTAATAACAATAATAATAAAGATAAATGTCCCTCCTCAGAGCTTTCGATGGCTGTGCCACTCAATTTAACATTTTAACAGTGGCATGTGGCCTCTCCATGGCACCTGGTAGCGTCTGATGGATTTGAGCAGGCAAAGAAAAGGTTATTTGTCAAACATTCAGCCTCAACTGTACAGTATTTTGAAAGCTCCAGGTCAGAACAGCCTGAGCCACATTCCTGTCCCTGACATCCAGTGAGACTGAACTTTGTCATGTTATTAAGCTGTCAGCAGTGCTGGGGCGTTATTTGGATTTCTGGTGGGAACTCCTTGCACATGCTTGGGGTGCTCTAGTGGGATTATATCAACACCATTGTAAAACACACACAAATGAGCTGTGCTGTAATTACCACATGAAGACCTCACTTGGCTGGGTTAATCAGCAGAGAATGGAAATACCAGATAAACATAAATGGCCCACCAGGATGTTCATTCCAGTGGCAACAATGCCATTGTTTCCTAGGAGACCAGCCTGATCCCCGGGCTCCTCTGGCAGCCAAACCACTAACTGCTCATCTGTGCCATGGAGGAACAACATGGAGCTCTGCTTCATCCTCTCCACCAGCACCTGACAGACCAGCAGGACCAGGGCTGGGAAGAGTAGAGGGACCACAGTATTTACAGGTATTACAAATATCTGTGATACTTGCTGATTAAAATAAAGTTTTTTCTACACCCTTACACCAGTTCCACCCAAAGATCTGCTTTGCATGAGAGTCCTGTGCCCACCAGGTAGAACAGAGGCTGTTTTATCTCCACCCCTCCCCATGATGCTCTCTGAAGTGGAAGGGGCTATTATGGCTTTATCAGTTCCAGCTGCTTGTCAGGAAGGGCAGGCTTGGCAAAAGCAGCTGTCTGGGGTGGCTTGCTATGTTGGTCGCCATACAACAAATCACATTCTAATGTTCTTCCACGGTCTGCCTTTTTGGGAGAGACACAACCTGAATTAAATTGACTGCATTTCCCAGTGCCACAAGTCACAGTGGCCAGGTGGGACCTTGGTGGCACCAGCCACCCTGGGCAGTGCAGAGGGCAGAGGTCCTCCTTCACAAGCCCTCCTTTCTCTGCCCAGTACACTGATCTTGTTTTACCTACAGAGCCCTCCAACACCGTGGAGGTTGGTTTGCTAAGCAAATACTGTGCTTCTGAAAAATGTTCTTGTCCCAGGAATTTGCTACAACTTCCACAACTCTCTCCACGGGTAAGGGGTTGCCTGAGCACTCCTTAATTCAATGATGTTGTTTATCCAGAGTAGTTTAGATGAGCAGTGAGAACCTTCCTGGCTCTTCCATGATCACCTCTCATCCTGGAGGTGATGGCAGAGCATTTGGTTAATCCCTTCCTCTGAAAAGACTACAGGGAAGCATAAGGGATGGTGACAAATCATCAGTAGATAATGCCAGCAGGCTTTGAAAGAGGTTTTTCACAGTCTGACATCCTGTCATAGTAATAGTAATAAAATAATGAAAATATATGACACTATATGCAAATAATATAGTAAGTTCTTGAAGCCATTGTGCTACTCCCATGAATTTGCAATCCAAATGAAATGAAGATTTCATACTGGAGCCTCCATTTGCAGAGGGAGGATTGTCCAGAGATGTTCACTCATCTCTCAAACAGTCAGGTTAATTGTTCATCTCCCACACACCATATGAAGAACAGGACCATCAGTCTTTTCCCGTTCCTGCCTCACAGGAGGGTTTTCTCCACAGAAAGGAAGAGGAGAGGAAATAGGGGTGGCTGTGGCAAGACAAACCCAGGGACCGTGGGTTAGGGAGACATAGTCAGAGCCAAAGAGAATGATGTTTCCTTAGGGCCTTTTTGCCATCTGCTGGTTCTGCAAGAGAAAATAGCCAGACCATGTGCTGAAAACCTCCTCTCTGATACCCCAAATGCTCCACTATTTCTGGGAACATGTAGGACACCAGACACTGAATAAATATTATAATCTCATTACCATTTCTTCCTTCCTGCTGTTTGCTACATCTCCCTGTGCCATGTTCCCTTTTAGCTCTTGACCTCCCATCTCATGCAGAGGGTTCAGGTCTCCCATGCATTGGGGCTAAATAATACAATTGATAAATAATACTGACCAAGAAGCCCTTATCCCTTCAGTGCCACCACCACTGCAGCAGCCTGTGGTAGTTTAGCCCCAGCCAGCCACTGAGCACCATGTAGGCATTTGCTCAATCCTCCAGTGGGGTGGGGGAGAGAATCAGAAGGGTAAAAGTGAGAAAACTTGTGGGTTAAGAAAAAGACAGTTTAATTGATGTAGCAAACCCCATGCACACAAACAAAACAAACCAAGGAATTCATGAACCACTTCCCATGGGCAGGCAGGTGTTCAGCCATTTCAGCAAAGCAGGTCTCCTCCTGTCGCATATAACAGTGACTTGAGAAGACTAATGCTGTCATTCCAAACATCCTCCCTTCCTTCTTTCTTCTGAAACAGGATGCTTTATGATCTGGGATATTCCTTGGGTCAATGAGGGTCAGCTGTCCCAGCTGTGTCCCCTCACAATTCCTTGTGCACCCCCAGTCTCCTCACTGGTGGGATGGGGTGAGGAACAGAAAAGGCCTTGATGTTGTGTAAGCCCTACCCAGCAATAACAAAAACAAGCCCATGTTGTCAGCATTGTTTCCAGCACAACCCCAAAACACAGCCCCATCCCAGCTGCCATGAAGAAAATTTTCCCTGCCCAAACTGACACACAACCAAAGCGATGGACATCACAGGTCTGCTCCTCTCCTGCTTTTATCCACTCTGTAACAAGGCCAGGGGAATCCTGATGTCTTCCCTGAGTGTGTTTCATCACCTACAGAGCCCTAGTCAGAAACCTTTTGCTGCACAGGTGACTTGAACTCCCAGGGGGACTGCTAAATGCTATCATCACTTTCCAAAAATCTGAATGCACAGCTCATACATCTTCTGTATGTGACTCTCAGTTAAAGGATCTTCAGAGCAATGTGTACCCCAGATGAAAAATATTTTTCAGCCCAAAGGAAATTCTCATTAAAAAATGTTATCCTGTCAAAATTTTCCAAATAGAATTTCTGGTTTGGATGCACATGCAAAACCCCACCAAATCAGTTAATCTTCATTTACTAACCAGGATACCAAACTTAAATATCTCGTTGAAATTCAGCATTTGGAAATTAAATTACATTTTTAAGTGAAATAGCATCTGAAAAAGAACTGTTCCTTCCAGGGCACCAAAATGGGCTGTATTTGGTTGATAGCCATTGTCACCTGCTTACTTTACTCCTTTGCTGTTCTCTGGCATATGGACTGGGTGAACATCTTCATTTGTGTCTCAGCAATAGTGTGTCCAGCAGGACCAGGAAAGTGACTGTCCCTCTGTGCTGGGCAGTGGTGAGACCACACCTTGAATCCTGGGTTCAGTTTTGGGCAACTCATGACAAGAAAGACATTGAGGGGCTGGAGTGTGTCCAGAGAAGGGAAACGAGCTGGGGAAGGGTCTGGAGCACAAGTCTGATGGGGAGCAGCTGAGGCAGCTGGGGGGCCTCAGCCTGGAGGCTGAGGAGGCTCCAGAGGAACCTTTTTGCCCTCTATAGCTATGCAAAAAGAGATTGTGGAGAGGTGGGTGTTGGTCTCTTCACCCAAATAACAAGCAAGAAGATGAGGGGAAATAGAAAGTTGTTTCAGGGACAGCTTAGACTGGATATTAGGAAAATTTTCTTCACAGAAAGGGTTGTGAAACAGTGGAACAGGCTGCCCAGGGCAGTGATGGAATCACCATTGCTGGAGGTATTTAAAAGTTGTATAGATGTGGCACCTGGGGACATGGTCTTGTGGTGGCCTTGGCAGTGTTGGGTTAGCTGTTAGACTTGATGACCTGAGAGGTCTTTTCCAACACAAACACTTATTCTATGACTCCGTGGTAAGATCACTGTTTTGGTCTCAGAGGGATGGGCACAGGTAGCCCATAGCTTTGTTTTGCAGATGGTCGAAGCTGGCCAGGTGCAGCTTGGATCACATCCTTTGTTTCTTTGACTCCCCCCTGAAAAAATGCATGAGCATATACTTATCCTTAAATTCATGACTGAAGTCAAGGGGTTACATGGTCTGTTGAGCTGGGATAGAGTTTAACATGTGCCTGAAGAGGTGCTCATTCGGTTTACAGAACAGGCGCATTTCCACAGAACTTAGAGAGAGAGGGTCATATAAATGAAAAAGAAAAAAAGACAAGATCACATAAAAGGTCAGTTCCACTGGACAGGAGTGACACAGCAAGAGAAACACCTTAGGTAAATTCATCCTCTGAACAGCACTGACCAGCACCTTCAAAAGTAGTTTCTTTGAAGTGCCTACAGATGGGTGCTAAAAATTAATGAAAAAGAAATCATTTGGGATATTTGAAACATAAAGATATCTAGACAACAGAATTTTGAATAATGAGGAGTCATGTGGTGATGAATTATTCACTATGTAGCCCATGTTTTTCTTGTGGTTTTATGAAATGTCTTAAGCAGGAAAATAAGAAACTAAACACCTCTGCTCCCAGTATGCTTGAGAATTGCGTATTTCATACCCTGAATACAAAGATTTCTTGTTTGGGACTTGCCTTCTCTTTGCCATCAGTCAAGATCTTTTGCAGCTTCAAAAGGAAAGATGTTACATACTATTTTCCTCATAGCTGCAAAACAAAAACATTTCAGAGAAAATGGGGACCTCACTTGTAGAAGAGGATTAAAAGTGTTCCATCACAAAAGAGAAAGTATTGTGACATTTGAAAGATTATTCTTCCTGGGACTCAAGGCTTTTACCAGTGATCTGCATCTGTATCCCAAAATACTCTGTCATCAAATGATTCAATGTCATCATCAAAGAATTTTTGGCTACTGACTTTCCTTTAATAATGGTTGAGAAGTTTAATGAAAGGTCTGCATAGATTTCTTCCTAAATTGGATGAAATCCTGCCTCTTTTTTCTTTCTCTTTTTGGTAATATTTCTTCTCAGAGAAAATTATAGCCTCTGGTGCCAGTGATGTGCTCTGTATGATTTGTTGATTACAGTGGTTTTAACTGGAACCATGGGTGAGGGAGTATCATTATAAAATTCTTGATACCTCTCATATATTTATGCAAACATAGTTGTGGGCACCAAAGGCCGTGGTGGCGATGCCAGTTTCAAAGCATTCTCTCCTTGTTTTAAAAATGTGGTGCATGCCCACATGCTCTCTAGGCAGGGAGAAACCCAGGCCCTGGTTCAGACCGGACGTCTGACCCTGCGTGTCCAACCCCTCCCGGGTGAAGCTGGGTTTCTGCAGCTGCCCCTCCAGCTGAGCCGTGGCTTGGTGCTGCTACCCGGTGGTGAACCCCTTCCTGGTGTTTGCCACCAGGAGCATCCTGAAGAGCGCTGTGGCTTCTCACAGAAGGGCAGCCTGGAGTGCTACAAACCAGGAGCTGCTGCATTTTGTAGTGAAAACCTCTTGGCCATGTAGGTTACCCACATGCAGTGGTTGAGAGGAGCAGGTGGCTACCCAACTTTGTGAATAGCAAGTGCTGGGTCTCAGCTGCGAATTCATGCCATGTCTGCAGTACCAGTGAAAATGAGCTCTGACAATAAGGCCTGCTGGTCCTTTCTTTGCAGTTCTCTGCTTAGTCTTTCTTTGCAATTCTCTGTATTTCTTTATTTACTACTTTCTAACAATTAATTGCTTCTGACATCCTGTAGGACCGCAAGGGGCGAGAGCTGTGGAGGAGGTAAACAAGAAATTTTTTGAAATGCAAGGGCCTGGGTTTTCTAAAGATCCAGGAACTGAATTTCTTGTCATTCGGTGTCTACAGCTAGGACAGATTTTCACTTAATTCAGCCAGCAGGACTGGATGTCTCCCACCAGGACAGTGGTATCCCACTCTGCAAGAAACTTCAGTCAGAAAGATCTTAAACTGTCTTAGAAACTTTGCACCTGTGAATCACCAATCTGCTGATTTATTTGTATTACTTTGTTATCAAGCCCTGGAACAGCCTAGCTATGGAAGTAGCAGAGTCACCAGCCCTGGAGGGTTTTAAAAGACATGTAGGTGTGGTGTTGATAGATGTGCTCCCATGTTTATGTACTAGTGTAGGTGCCATTGGTGCATTTGTGTTCAAAATAAAGTAAGATATTTAACCACATATCCATCACAAACAACTATTGGAAGATTTTTGTAGGTAGTGGGGTGGGAATCCACAGACAGCTAAGCACCAGGGTCCTGCAGTCCTGCATCTTCCCTTGGGTGGCTCCACTGCATATCCAATATCTGTGTGGGCTGAGCTACTTCTGTAAAATGGCAGGAAATGGCAAATTTCCACACATTTTGTTGGATATATCTTTTGTTACTTTAATGAGCTGAATTAGCTGAGCAAAAAGTCAGTAAAGAAGGCCTGGGGCAAGAGCTGCAAGGCTAGGGGTCAAGGAGAGAGAGCAGGGATCCAGGACAGGGAGGATTTCCAAGGATCTCAGTGAGCCTTCAGCCTGGACCATCAATATCCCATTGATGCTGGTGAGATCCCACAAATAATAGATTACACACCTTCCTCACCTGGTACTCGCCATCCAAGAGGTTCCTTTCGTTGTGTTTCATCTCTTCCATCTCATAATTTGTATAATATTCCCATTCCCCTTCTGTTCTTTGTTGTGTCTTTGCCCATGTTTTCACGGGGAACATGTGTATTCCATGAGTATTCAGTCTTGCACAAGTATGAGCCATTCTGTGTCAGGAACACTCATTTATGGGACAGATATTAATAGTAAATAAAAAGATATTAATAGTAAACCCTGGCATTTGGCAGTGAGTGTTCAAAATCTTTGGATTCTGGGAGCATATAATTCATAGCAACAGCCTCAGACTCATCCCCATGAAGAAACCACGTTTTCATAAAATAAAAAAAAAAAACTATTCTGAGGTTGCACCCTATGTATTTTAAGGGATTTTCTGTTCCAAAAATCCAATTATATAAAAAAAACAAAGATAGGAAAAATGCCTATTGTCCACTGTCTCGTAGCCATTTCTTATCACAGTAAGGATAGGGAAAGATAGGCACTTTCCATGACAAGTGACCAATTCAACGAAAAAGTGTTGGAAAGGGAAAAACAAAATAAGTCAACCCATACATAGGCCTTATTCAACACAAAAAACTAGGGATGAACAAAACCAGGGAAATCACTAGAAACTCACAAAAACCTGTAAAAATATGGTTTAAAATCCAAGAGGAAAGAAAAAAAATATTTTCTTAATTCCCTTTTGAACAACATCCAGTCCACTATTTTGCAGTGCTTAGTCCTTTAGGGCATTCTTAAAAATTCAAATTGGACTTGCATGCACATTCACTAATGTTGAGCATCATTTCTGTTTTAGAATTTGCTAAATAAACAGAGCTGGTTCATTTTACTGTACTACCTTGTGTTGATAATACTTCAGGATATATTAATGCTTAGAATAAGGGACCTAAGGCACAGAGAAACATTAATAAAACAAGTACTCAAATACAGAATATCTAGAATTTATCTCCAGCTTCTTCACTGATGAAATATCCACAGGACAATACCACCTACTTAAATTTACATGTTTAAGGAAACATCTTGTAAATGGAGATAGATGGAAAGTCATTGTTCTCCTCTAGTGCACTCAAGGTAAGTATTTGACTACTGGCAGAAGCTGAACAAGTTTAAGTAAATGAATACAACTGTGCACAGTGGGAACAGCGTGGCAGTTATTTCATTTCCATAATCCATGTGATGTTGTTACTTATGCATACAGCTGAAAAAGAGGAATTTTTCTTTGCTCAAGATTTAATGGAAAATGAATATTCTCCTAGAAATTAAAAAAAAATAAAAATTGAAAGTTGGACGATATCAGTCCAAATGTGGACTTAGGGGGATTTGGTTACTTAGGGGAATTTGGTTACTTAGGAAGCTCAAAATGTCATTCAGAGTCTTTTACTGTCATTTTGTAGATCTTGCTCTATCCAGGAGATCCTACCTTCTTCCTATCCTTCTCGATAGTTCTTTCCACACCAGGCACTAGCCCGTTATTTTTATGAAATAAATGTTTTTAATGGGCTAAGTGCATTTGCACTATAGATCCTCCAACAGAATGCTGTGCATCCTGATTTTCTGTGTGTGTAAGGGCAAAAAGAACCATGAATCGATGTTCAGCATAAACATCAACAGATATTAAAGATGAGGTAGCAGGGACATCTTCCATTAGCCCAGGTTGCTCCAAGCTGTGTCCAACCTGGCCTTGAACTTTTCCAGGGACAGGGCAGCCACAGCTTCTCTGGGAAACCTGTGCCAGTGCCTCACCACTCTCACAGTAAAGATCATCTTCCTAACATCTAATCTAATCTAATCTAATCTAATCTCTTTTAGTTTAAAGACATTCCCCCATGTTCTCTCTCTATCTTTCCAATTAAAAAGCCGGTCTCCCTCATTTTCAGTCTCCCTTTGAGGACAGAAACTCTCAAGCAAGCTCTCCCCATAGCCTTTGCTTCTCCATGTTGAGTGTACACAGGAGGGAAGAGTATGATCCATCCCCACCCAACCTACTTTCAGTAGCCTCGTACTCACACCTCTTAAAAAGGGTGGAATTGAAAGTTTTGGGAAGTGCGCTGTCTGCGGAGAGCGCGCGGTGCTCGCCGATGCCCAGTGCCTGTGGTTCTGGCACCAGAGGAGCTGACTGATGCACTTTCACCAGCAGATCACTTAAGGCAATGGAGAATTCAATTCAGGGAGAATTCAGGGAAATTGCTTTTTTAATAACAGGGCAGGAGTTTTCACCCACCTCATTCACCCTAGCCTGAGTGCTGCAGAGAGTAGTTATCTGGATGAGTTGGCTTCCTCAGCTAGTCTGAGTCATTTTTCTGAGTCTTCAGTTTTAAGGGATTCTTTGTGGCTACACACTGACTCTGGTTTCATCCCTGGCATCCCTACAGGAAACTCAGTTGCACGGTTTTGGTGTCAGACTCAGCAAAACAGCCCTAGACTGAGTGGGAAGAGTTGGACCCTCTGGGAGAACAGAGACAGTGTGAAGACTCAGGGTGAGGAGAGGTTGCCCTGCTGCCCTTGTTATTCT
This sequence comes from Tichodroma muraria, assembly GCA_013390105.1. Classification (NCBI taxonomy): domain Eukaryota; kingdom Metazoa; phylum Chordata; class Aves; order Passeriformes; family Sittidae; genus Tichodroma; species Tichodroma muraria. The sequence continues at coordinate 35,749 of WAAG01077206.1, forward strand.
AGTTCTGTGGATAACCAGAAGGTTACAGCCTTCAGCACTTCTGCCAGTCAGAGCTATTTTTGATTAACTATAAAGCCAGGAAGTTTTTAATATGGGCAAACCAATAATGGGTTGTGTCACTGGCTAGTACTAAAAATTATCATCCTGAGTCTTTGTTAAAAGACAGAAAAATTTGCTTATAGTTTTCTTTCTTCCTTTTAAATTTTTTAATCTTATATTTGTTTTTTAGATTCATTCATGGGCTCAAATACTAAAAAAATACCTTTCTTGATAACACATTACCTAAAAAATTGTGTAGAAGCTGACAAACTGGTCTGGGACACTAATACAATTCAGACTTTTATGTATAAACTGAGTATGGTCAGCAATATGTTCCACACTAAATGGCATTTTCCTTTGCCATTGGCAATGTCATTACAATGCATTTATATCTTGCTGTGTGCTCCAAAAACTTCACAAGAAATCAGAATATATGTGGTGTCTCATCAGTGATCAAATATGAATTAGCTGGAAGATCTGTAAGGAATCAGCTCAACAGAAAGAAATATTGAATGCCATGAGAAAAGTTATGTGTTTGGCTGAAAGGAGGCTACTGGGTAAGATTCTTTTTCAAGAATTATGCTTGTCACTAACCATTTCTTAAGAATAAGCACATTTAATATTGCCATTGTTCATTTTAGCATAAAAGGCTGTTGATCTCCCAGTCTGCTTTTGTGAGACTCCACCTGGAGTGCTGAATCCAGTTCTGGAACCCTCAACACAAGGAGAAAGGGGCTGTCTTGGAACAAGTCCAGAAGAAGCCATTAAGGTGATCACAGGGCTGGGGCACCTCTTCTATGAAGACAAGCTGAGAGAGCTTGGGGCTGTTCAGCCTGGAGAAGGGAAAGCTCCACAGAGACATTAGAGCCTCTTCCAGTACCTAAAGGAGGCTACAGGAGAGCTTGAGAGGGACTTTTCGCAAAGGCATGGAATGATAGGACAAGGGGAAATGGCTTTAAACTGAAGAAGGGTATGTTTAGGTTAGATATTAGGAAGAAATTCTGAGTGTGGTGAGGCTCTGGGAGAATTTCCCAGGGAGACAGTAAATGCCCCATCCCTGTAAGTGTTCAAGGCCAGGCTGAATGGGGCTTGGAGCAGCCTGGTCTAGTGGAAGGTGTCCCTGCCCTCGGCAGGGGCTCCAAACCGAATGGTCTTTAAGTTCTCTTCCAGCCCAAATCCTTCCATGGTTCCATGATTCTATATTTTGCTGATGTCACAAAGAGAAGGGTTATCATGCAGGGAGATCTTATGTCCTGAGGGTGATAAAAGCAGAAATAGTATGATTTTCAGCAGAGCAAAATACAAGGATTTCACTTCAGAATTATTAATGAGAATTTTTGCTTTAATATCAGAGTCATCACCTGGAAGCAACTGAGATGTGAAAGGCATTTGTTTATTAGCTGACAGAACATTTATTCAGAGCCACCAATGCAATGGAACCAGAAAAGCACAAAATTCTTCCCAAAATGGAAGATGTCCCCAGCAAGGAAGATGTTTTCCACTGTTGCAAAAGATTTTCAACATTGCCTAATGCCCGGGTCCCTGTTGTTGTGTGGTCAAGCCTGAGCAAGCCAACCTTGTGAGATCAGACTCAGGGATTTCACTAAATGGACCTGGTTGGAGTGCAAACAAAGCCTCACCACATTTGCACAAAAATCTTCTCCAAGCCAAATTGGCTTTCACCTAGCACATGATGGGATCTGAAGTACCTCCTGCAGAACTGTGAAAGCAAATCTCCTTGTAGGCTCCTCTCCATTAATACCTGGAGATATGGCAGAACATTTCTGGTTCTGCTGCCCTGCAGCTTCCCAGGTCCATGTGGCAGCAGCCTCTTCTGAAATATCTGATACCAGTCACACTCTGAAACAAGGCCATGGTAAGATGAGCAGCTATTTCCAGTTTGGCAGCCTGGCAGTTCTTGTTTCCCTGGGAACTGGCAACTGCCCACATAAGCTGAGCCACTGTGTAAGAATCCATAATTAATGTCACATTTGCTCCACCATCAGTCTAGACACATTTGTCTAAACTATTGTTTTTAAAAAAGAAACAAAAATATAAAAAATGTCAATCCCCAACAGACAGAGAGTAGAGAGTAAATAAAGCCTGGCAGGCTCTTTTGCCTTTGATCACTTTTGCTACATTCCTAGTTGTCTTTTGAAAGAGTCTGGCACAGATTTGAAAAAGTGATTTCCTTTATCCTCTTTGACTTTACAGTTGCTCTGCATTAGTTGGCATCACATAACAGAAATACTGTTAGAGTTAAATAAAGTAGACACCGTGTTCAAGGTTTAACAGAGCTATGTTTTGTGTTATTTGGGCACCTTTTGCTGTTGTGTTTCCACATTTTCGTCAGCCTAAAAATGTCCAGAAATAGTTTCAGTTATCTCTGAAGTTTAGTCATTTGTGAAGTGTTATAGTGAAGGAATAATATTACAGAGGCTTTCAGTTCAGAAGTATACCATTAAATGTCCAGATGAAAGCACAGGAAAAAATTCAATTTATAGGATCCTGATTTGATATCTTGCTTTATAGCACATTATGTTTTGTTCTCTAAAAATGCCTGTAAAGATCACCCTATCATTTCTTAATGCATGATGCTGATTTCTAATAAAAAAGAGAAATAAATTTTCTTTTCCTTCCTTCCTTCCTTCCTTCCTTCCTTCCTTCCTTCCTT
>WAAG01077207.1:627-28209 GCA_013390105.1 Tichodroma muraria
TTTTTTTTTGAAAAAAGCAACCTAGGATCAAAAGAAGCTTATTTATTCTTCATTTGTGATCTGACAAAAAGAGCATTATTGTAATTGTGACTAAAACATTGTGACCAGGCTGCTGATCCCAGCCCAAATCATTCAGGGCATCAGGAACACCAGTAAATCATTCACCTGTAGGTGCCTCGGAACCCAAAGGGATGAAAATCACTATGATCTGTTCCAAATCTGACCCAAAGAGCATTTGTCTGCCAATGTCTCCGTGATACAAACGTAAGAGATGTGATCTCTCACATTTCCTTTCCTCACAGGATCTGCCTAGTTGGAAAACTGTGCTCTGAGGCAGAGGGGAACCCGGTTTACGGAGCACCACAGCTCTCCACCATCCCCTCACATCTGTTCTCCTCCCTGGTGTCCCACTGCAGCATGACGGGGACGGGATAGTGGCACACCAGACACCAAACCCTGGTGGGGCACTGCAGCATAAAGGATTTCACTTGTTCTACTGCAGCGGTACCCAGCACTGTCACTGCAATTTGTCATGTGTGAGCTGGTCCTGTCGTCCTCTCGCCCTTTGGGATTTTTTGGGACAGTCCTCCTGCCTCCACGTCTGCAGCCACGCAAGCAGGGCTGACGTGCGGCATAGTTCTCCTCGACTGGAACCAAAATCTTGTGGCTTTTGTGGCAAAATACAGCTCTGCTGAGCCTCCCTACCCTGGGCAGGGCAAATCCATCAGAGCAGACTCCTCCAGCACTAAAATTTCATTCACAGGCAGAGGGCCTCCACTTGTTCTTTCACTTCTCCAAGCCCAAACACATGACTCAGGGTTCCAGGGCAGGGATGAAGATGACATTCCAACACGGTTGTTCATGATTGGGATGCCCTAGACAGGCCCTATAAAGCTGATGTTAGGACTTCTAGCTGTGTGGAGCTTAAGAAGCTGTGTGGGAGCTTCTTAAACTCCACAGGCAACAGTAGGGCCCTTTGGACTCAATCCCTCAGATTTGGGATGTATGGATTTGTGCTAACCACGGGGTGACGGGGGGAGGGATGACCTGCATGGAGGAGCATTCAGGGGACAGCCCTTCTGAGTGTGCAGCTATATTCAGTGCCCACTTGAAAAAAAAGAAGGAGAAGAAGAAAGAAGACGGGCATGATGTCAGAGCTGGCTGCCAGCGAGCAGCAGAGGCACACAAAGAGGCCACTTTGCCTCTCCCCTCCTCCTCTGCCACAGACGGGTGAAAACAAGGCCCCACAGGCTGTTGCTGAGATGACGAGGCCTCAAGAACATGCAGGTGTTGCATGGGGGACAATGAGCTCCACAGTCTGTGCTGCTCAAAACAATCTCATCCACAAGCACCGAGGACGGGAAGAAATTCCCAGGGGAGCTTGGAGGCCAAGGGCGAGGCTGGCCAGAGGGTGTTGGGAGGCATAGAGGGCATGCCAGTCCTCCTCCTGTGTCAGTGCCATCCCTCTTCCCATGTCTGTGTCACCTCCGTGCACCGTTCCCTGTGGATGCCACAGGACCAACTCCATTCAGTAAGGGCTTCCCTTCCCACATGCCTCAGCTTACTTCCCCTGGATGTCCAGGGGAAATTTGGAGGCTCTACCTTCCCTATAAGAAGCTTGGAAGTTTAGACTCTTTCCCAAACATCACTTCCACAGTGAACCAGCACAATCCATGCCTGCAGGCACTGCCCGTGTGTGATGGTCTTCAAGAGAAGCCATGCCTGAGGACTCCTCAAGGCAGAGACAGAGGGATTCACACTTCCCCCTCGAACCCTGCTTCACTCTCTGCCTCCTGTCCTTGTCCTCCCACTCCTGCCCATGCCTTTTGTCCACCCAGAGGCTGCAGCAATGCCGGAGAGCTCCAGCCTGCACAAATCCTTCCAGGAGACCACGCTCAAGCAGCCCGCACGGACTGGGAGCAGGGGACGGGCTCCAGCCCCCCACATGTGGCAGGTGCCTTACCCAGGAGGATGATGAGGATCCCTCCCAGCTGGGACCGCCGGTACTTGGCTGCCCCAGGCTCGTGGCCCATCCGGATGCAGGGCAGGACCGTTATCAGCAGGAAGATAGCGGGAAGGCCCAGGACAGAGGCGGCGATCATCAGCGCTCGGCATGCTTGGACATAGCCTGTGGGCAAGGCAAGGGATGAGGATTTTATTGTTTGGCACAAGGGAAGGAGACTCTGGACAAAAGCTCCTGTTTGATTAGAACCCAAGACTTGCACGGAGTAGGGGAAATGGGCTCATCCCTGTGTAAATGTTAAATCTTCACCAGGCACAAGGCAGTGAGGCTGCAGTGCAGTGGGGAGTGCGTGAACACGGGATGACGTGCAGGCTCCCAGTGTCCCAACCAACAAACAGCACTGCCCGGAAAACACAAGCTCTTCCCAGAGAGACGCTGAGAAATCACGGAGCTGGAAAATACGGGAAGGGAAAATAGGAGAAATTTTCTCTAGGAAGGAGTTTCCCTGTATCTTTTCATAGCGAGAGTTCGATTAAAGAACAAGAATTTAAAGTCTTCGAAATTAAGTAACAGTAATTTAAAGCCTCAAAGACTCTCCCATCAGTCAGAGGGCCGAATAGTTGAAAACCCACTACTGACACTGCAGGTCCATGGGATGCTGCCAGCAGCTGCCCCGAGGCAACGAGCACTGTTGACCTGGGAGGAGGAGGAGGAGGAGGAGGAGGAGGAGGAACACTCCTCACCCACAGCCACGTCTCAGCACTGCACCCCAGGAGCTCAGCCTGGCTGTGGGGTCTCAGAGGAGATCCATGGCTTGAGCTGAGTGCTGGCACAGCCCTTCCTTAGGGAGAAGACTGTACCTTGCAGAGCTGCTTGCTGCCCTGACCAAGGGCCGTGTTATTCCTCTGGATCCCTGTGGGCACCACAGGGTCCCCTGGCACTGCATCAGCTCCCATTCCTCTCTTACTTGTCCCTATGCACAGGGCAACAGGAAACAACAGGGACCAGGGGTTCTAGGGGTGCTGGGCAGGACCATGACATTTCTGCCACTCTGGGAGGGTCTATGTATCATAATATATGGCTTTAAAATATTTATATACAATATGTATATCTAAATTTTGTAATATATATTTTATATGTCATGTATATATACTATACAAAAATTACATATAAGTAAATTATACCAGGTAGTTACTAGCATGCAAAAGGACTAGGACAAATGTCAGATTTGCCCCAATGCCTGGTGACCTCCCCCAGTTTTCAGGACAGTCTCAGCACAGTGGGTGTGCTGGCTCTCTGTCCTCTCTTATTAACAAAAAGAAGCTGTCAGATGCAGACATGGAATTTCAAGATGCTTCAACCAACACTAGCAAAGAGGGCCCTTGAGCACATCCCACTGACACACAGGTACAACACCAGGAATGAGGATTTTACTGTTTCTGGAAATGCAGACACTGTGTGTATTGAATATTTCCTTGATTTTTTCAAGAGGAGACTTAAAAAAAATTTTTACCTGAGGAGTTCAGGGCATAAAGGGAGACTCTAAACAAAGGAGATGGTTGTGCCCAGTGTGGATTCTGTGCAATCAATCCCAAGTAAATGAGAATACAAACAATTCATTTTAAAGACTTGACTCAGACAATGAAAGGCTCTAAATATATTTCAGCTCTTGGGCACACCAGGATAAATTTCCCCCTCATGCCAAGCTGTGGGTATCAAACAGGCTACAAGCAGAAGCATCTTGGTTTGCTTCTGCTTGAGGGAAGCTTTGCTTTCTGCTGCTGCAAGACCCATTCACTTATTTATTAAGTTGCATTTACTAATGTTCCTTTGGGGCAAAACCTTCCTCTGTCTTCTCTGTTGGATGAGATTTAACAACAGTAGCAGTAAGGAAGGCAAACTTACTAAAATAAAAGTAAGCACACACAGAGAGTGGGAGAATGAGAGACTCAACATTGCTAAGTGCTGTGAGACACAGACAAAGCCCTGTCACAGAGAGAAATTCAGGAATTACCTTTTTAACATCTTGTAAAATTATTTACACAGCAATTTAAACCAATAAACAAGGCAACATGAAAGAAAATTACAAGGAATTGTCATTTCTGCCCTGTCAGCTTTGAGAGAGTCACCTTTGACACGGTAGAGGAGTTGTGATCTAAAACACAGCAGAGTGAAGTGCTACAGAGTGAACAGTGATTGAAACTGGCAAGCTCACAAACTGAACTTACAGGGACCAGACCTCACAAGACTTTGGCAGGTTTAATTAGCACAAAAGATGTATTAATGCTGATTAAACACCTTGCTTAATTTTTGCTTTGCAGTAAACTAGATGAAAGTTACTATATCATTAAAAAAATCAAGTTAAATGTAGTTACATCAGTTTGCTGTGTAAAAGTTGTGTGTCTCGCCTCGGAATCTGTGGGAAACACAAGACCATCAAGACTAATGATGATCTTCTGAAAGATTAAAAGCCATAGCAGCATTAATAATAGATGCTGAAAGATTCATTATGCTCCAAATCTCTTTAAGGAATCAAACCCTAACATTTGTAATAGTTCACCATCCCCTTCAAATGCTCTGTTACACCTGAGTGTGCTCTGTGTGATTCGCAGTGCAGTCCGGAGGCAAGGCGTGAAAGGAGCAGTGAGATTTTACTAAGAGCAGTGATTAAACATTAACTGGATTTTAGCAGCCACTGAAAACACGGGACCTGGGTACGATTAAAACCAAGTGTAAATCATTGAGAATTACGTTAAGAGCTATCATTCACCTTCTTTAGTGCGTTTAATGGACCATCTCCCGTGCTGATGAAGCCGGAGGAGCTTCACCTTGGCCTCCTGCGGCAGCAGCACCTGCGCTGCTCTGGGCAAGGCTGCAGCCCTCACTCGGGGTGGGAAGGGGAGGATGGGACACGCTCACCTGGCAGTATGAGGATGTCCACGAGGGGCTTGCAGTGGTAGAGACCTGTTGCCATGACGCAGTCTGCCCACAGCCCCTTGGATCCCAGCTCATCCATTTTCCTGCAGGTGGTAATGGTGTAGCCGCAAGTCACCACCCAGTCGTTGGTGGCCGTGGCCACAACCACGCCGATCCACCCTACAAAACTGCAGACAAATCCAGCCAGGTGCAGGCAGGTGGCCACCATCTCTGTCCTTTGGTGGGGAGAGCTGGACAGGACAGCGCCCACGGGGGTCAGCGGAGCCGCCCGGCGAGGTCGCGGCTGCCGGAGCAGGAGGGACGGGGCTCGGCAGGAGCAGGACGAGGTCCCTGACCAGGCTCTGCTGCGAGCACTCGGCTGCCTCTGCCCAGCTCCCTCCCTGGGAGGGGTCAGAGCTGCCTCCAGCCCCACAACGCATGGGAGGAGCAAGTGGGGAGCCCCAGCTTCGGCCAGAGCCCCCGGAGCGTCCGAGGGGAAGGAGGGTGCGGGGAGGAGGAGATGCACGATCACACCCAACCCTGCCTGAAAAGAGAGCCAGAGGGGTTTGTTCAAATGCGAGCGGCCCGACCGTTCGAAATCTGGCACAGAGAGAGAAGAATTACGGCAGTGTTTGCGAGCTGAGCTTTAATAGTCGCACTGGTTCCTCCTCGTGGAAATGTAAGGGGAGGAATGCGGAGGACAGAGTTACTCAAGAGGTGGAACTGGTCACCTCATCAAAGCCATCAGCACAGCTGCAGTAAAGGGACAAAATCAGTCTTGGGTCTTTTCTGATGTTTCCAGCAATTGTTAAAATGTAAAAGACCCATCACTGCTTTCTCTGCTGTGCCTGGGCTTTCAGAAGTGTTAACTAACACTCATCGGGTCTTAAATAAGTGTTTAACAGCACCACAGTCCCGCTTTTGGCTCCTCAAATTAAAATGAGCAGCTTTTAACTCAGACTTTTAGTCTGTGTAGATTTACTATGTGAATTTTGGTATGAACTATTTATTTTTATTTATATATTATATTATATTATATTNGGTATATGAACTTTGAAGGAGCAGCCCACTTCAAAGTGCCAGAGGTGGAGAAACTTCACATCTTCCCGTTTCTGCATCAGGAGAAACAGGCAGGCAGGACATTTTCCTAACTTGGCTCTGTATTTTCACAGCACATACGGATGTTCTCGCGTGCCGACACATCCCTGAGGATATTTCACGGCTGCGTGTCCTCCTCCAGCGCGGCTGGTTTTGCCAAGGGAGGGTTTGCATGCCTGGAGAGACCACTAGTGGAGAGCTGTCTGCGCTGCACGGGCAGGGAAAAGGGACAAGAAAGTGCCACAACAATGAATTCTGTTCACCCCTAGAGCTGTCAGCGAGAAAGAAATACTGGAAACGCCACTCCGAGTTTAAAGTGCTAGGAATTAAATAGATCCTGCTCCTCATCCAAGGGTATTTTTTCCCATTCTTTAACAAACGAAAAGAAAAAACAAGAGTCCTAAGCTCCATTTGTCATCTGCTCCTTAGATCCAAAATTCAAGTGTGTGAGGTCACAGTTTTCTGTCAAAGCTTCATCTGAACACTGGAACATTACCAATATAGATGAAAATTCTTTTTCAAGAGAAGCTTTTCTAATAAATATAAATTTAATAATTGTTTTCACATTTGTTTTATATTGTTGGTTACTCCCTGGGGTTTTTCTGTCCCTGGTTTACGATATTTTTGTGAAGCCAAGCTGCCAGCTGGCCTTCCATGAAATTTCCTGATGTGATTCCACCTTCCTGCATAGCTTATCCTTCTACTGCACCCACCTCAGGTGGAGTGTGCTGCTACTGATAACCAAACACAAATTTACGTTGTCTAGTGTTCAATTCTAAATGGATTTAATCTTCCCCTAAAAAATATTCCTGCTTATTTATTATTCAGGAGATAAACTCATCACCTCTTGGGTGAAAGTGGTGTTGTTCCACTTCTTGGACTGAGCAATTTCATTGGACAGATCATGTGCCACCTCCTGAATTCAAAAAGAAACAATAAATTTCATCCCAAAGCTGAGGTTTGGAATCATTTTACACAGTGGTAGTGCAGGCACATCCTAATGCACAATGAAAGTATTTTTTAAATGCTGCAAAGGTATTCCTTGGCATATACATCCTTCTGTAATTCAATCTCCTACATTTTTGGTTTCCTTAACCACAAAAGTTTCTAAACTCCATGTTTTCCTTCACAAATTTATTTATCAAGGAGCGTGCAGAGCAAGGAGTAAATTTGGCACTTTGGTAACAAGCACTATTCAACAGAACTCGAGCTGGTGCCCGCAGGGCACAGTGTGAATTATTTCATTAATGTCAATACAGACAGGAGACATTTACCATTTTGTCAGCGTTATAAATCACACCACCAACCGTTAAGTGAATATAAGTCTGTATGAGGCAAGTGGACAAGGATTTACAAGATCAATAAAATAAGGAACAAGAATGACTTACCAGCTATATGCCAAATAGGCTGATACACTTTGGGCAATAGTCTTAAAAGCTGCCTTTTTTTAAGCAATAAATACAAAGGCATTTATTCCAGCAACAGTGTGAGCTCCTTAAAAATCAATCTTTTTACCCTTCACTCCCAGAGTTTTTCCTTGATCTGCATTGTTCTCTGTGACAAAAGACAGGCGTTGCAATTAGTCATAGCTACCCAAGCTATCAACACCCCAGGGCTTTCTCATCCAAATGACTCACCTTGAACTTTTTCTTTACATTTCCAGCCTCATTGTTTCTTCCCTGTTTGGAAATACAGCAGTATTAAAAAGCAAGATGGGGTGCAGAAATAAACAAGTTTAAGTGGTACAGTCAGTTCTTAATTTTGTTCTTTACTGAAGGCTGAACTCATCATTGTAATTTTCATCTTTATCCTGGTTCATACTGCACCTTTCTCTCTTTATCTGTAAAATACAGGCAAGCCCATGGTAGCATTAAGGGTTTGCAATTATCCGAAATATCATCAGGATTTCCTATATGGAGAGGAGTTCCTTAATACAAGGACAAAGTATTTCTGCACTGATTTGAGGGGAAGAAAAAATATCAAAATGTGTGTGAATGTACTTTCTTACACATCAAGAAAAACTTCTCGGTACAAATAAAATCCAAAAAAAATCTCAAAATATTACTGGTAGCAAAAGTTATACTTTACTACAATATAGGGGGGGTTTAAGTGACCAACAAAACAAACAAAACAAAAATTTATTGTTGTTAAGTAGTAGAAATTCAATGTAAATCAAAGACTTGTGGAAGAACATGTAGCTTAGAGAAACTGCTCCCTCTTTTCCCCTCCATTGCTCCTACTCTGATTTTTCTATTTAAGTTCCCTGATGCTACACAAAAATGTTAAGGTAGTATTATCACATGGTTTACAAAAACTAAGAACTCCTGAGTCACTCACCAGCAGCAGCAACTATTTTTTCAACAAATAGAGTAAAGTTCTCATTTCTCATTTTAACTTTGTATAATCTCAGCGATTAATCTGGCAATGTGTGTTTTTATTCTCATTTATTATTGAGCTATGGAAGAGAGTTGTGAACAACTCACACATTGCTTGAGCAAACAAAGCTGGGCACCAGAGAACTTGCCAAGTATGCAAGGAGTTCTATTTTCAGGTATAAACACCAAAATTATGCCAAGATACATAGAAAGCTTGGTGCCAACACCTTTACAGTATCTTAAGTGCTTTGGAAAATGGATCCATGCAGAAGGTCAGCTTTGATCTTGTAGATTTTGCTTAAAATACCTTTTAGAGAACTGGGGACCTGCTGCGGGTTGTGGGAACTCTGCCAACAAGTTTTGGTGTAATCAGATTTTAATTTACTGTAATCAAAGCAAGGAAGGCTCTGTCTTTAGAAAAGCACCGAGTTAGACACCTTCAAAGAGCTAAGTTTAGAAGTCAGTGATCAAAAATACAACAGAGGCAAGTGCTCTGACATTACAGTTCTTTATTTGTTTTTGAGTCCACGATCTATACAGGTATTTACAAGGCATGGAAATGGATAACAGCACAAAATACAATTGAGGTATAAGCTAAGAGCACAGTATGTCATGTTTCAATAAATATAATTCAAAATTTGTAAACTAAGTGACCAGATAGATGCATCTTGTCTACTAAAACCATATAAAATATCTGTTAAATCTCACGTGAGGTAGAGGACAGTTTTGTGTGTCATGTAATGCAACCACAGCAACGCTGACAGTAAGACTGTACATCATTGGCAAAGTATTAAAAATTGTTGAATGCACGGATCGTTTTTCACAGGCTTTTCCCATGGTTTCAGAATAGTCACTCAACCTGTCGCCTTGAGCTAACATGGACTCTTGTTGTTTTGCAGCTACTTTCTGTCGTTTGAGAGAATTATACTGGCATGTCAACAGCAATAAATACTTTAGAGAATGAGGATGAAAACACAAAAAACGTTCTGTCAATCACAGAAAGCAACGTGATGGCAACGAAATTATTTCAGACCAACTTTTTATTATTTCCTAGAATTCATTTAAATACAGTACAGCTGTGCTTTCCTTTAAGTGAGGTATCTCTTAGAAGAAAAAAATTCAATTGATATCATTACACTTAATTTTCAAATAGCAAAATTTTATACCGTGTTTGCTGTGCTTGATGAAGTGCTTAAAACTCATTTTTCAAGCATTTCCCAACTGAACCACTAACCCTGAAAAAAACTATTTGCTAAGTAATGGAGACACACTATAAAATCGTCGTGCAATTTGTAAGCAATAACTGCTTTCACAAAAGCTAAAAAATGACTGTATTTTTTAAATAGATATACGCAGCAAATAGAAAATTCTACAAGCTTTCTGTAAAGAAAACCAATGAATACTCACACTACAAATGTAAAGAGCAAAAAAAAAAACTGAAACTTGCAGCTTTCTGCTGCTTACTATTGATGGCTTAAATAAAACTACCGAAGTATTGCAAGCACAGATTAATAGGTAGGAGAAATTACGTCTTTTGTCGACTTCACCATGTTATAGAAAACTCTGTTGTGTGGATTAATTACACGAATTAAGTGCAGAAAAAATACAAAGTTGTTATCTTTACTGACAATCAAAATATATACTCTACAAACAAGTGAATTCTAGGAAGCTGACCACGACAGCATTTTCAAGGCCAACTTCCCAGCTAATGCTAGGAAAGTTTTCCAAAAATTTCATAACACATTCTAGCTATCCCGTCCCCCAATACAAAACAAGAATGTATGAATAAAACATTGTGAATTCTAAAATACGGGCCGACACTTCTTTCTTTTCAGGCCACCAGTAGCTTTATGCTCCCACCCAACTTCTCCTACATCACTAATTGCATTATGCCTTTACTATGTACAGATGGTTTTACACCTAAGCTATCAATATATTAAATATAGAATAAAATTAGTTTAAGAATGTGGAACATAACTACATTCATCTAAATACTCAAACTGAACAATATGCTTTACAAAAACTAAAACACAGACTTAACTAAGTTTGGAGATTTAGACAAAAATCTCTTTTGTTGAGGGACACCTGGATACACTGTGAGGGTGTTTCCAGACTGCCAAAGTTACAAGTTTTACCCTCTAAGCTCTTGTATTTTATTGATTAAAGTATACAAAGCATGTTAAAGTTCTCTTTTATAAAAGTATAGGAGCAAATTAGGTATTCACCTCAAATCCAACTTATTCCAAAAGATGCACTAGGCAACTTCCATCTTGGTGTAGGTGTTTAATAAAGCAACTTTCAAATTATAGACAATTTTAGGACTTTGTTCTACAGGCTTCATGTCACAACTACCTGGGAAAATTATTTCTTGCCTGAAAAGATCAGCAAGCAATGACTGAAGGCAAACCAAATAACACATAAAATGAGCATGCTATGACTAAAAGCAAAGACCTAATGATTGATTTAATTTCTACCACTAAGTGTGCACTTAAGTGAGGGCCCTCAAGTGTGCATTCCAAGTTCCTATGTCAGGCTGTAAAATGAACCATTCAATAGAATTAGAATAAGGTAGCAAAAAAAAGGTCAACATATATTTATTCTAAAACTTAAGAGCATTATTTACAATTTACTAAAAAACTATCTTTCAGAGACTGTGAGCACACAAAGGTCTATGGCACATTTATGCATATATTATTACTTAAAATCAGTATAAAATTAAGTCTACATGTATGAAATTTGTTTATGTTACGTCAAGAGCCTGAAAGTAGTATTTAAGAATTTTAAGAGGATTACAATAATTTAAAATGCATTCTAACTTCAGATTAACTAAATGGAATATTTACAAAGCTACTTTTAAGGTCATTTTAATAAATGTTCCATTGGCTTTACCAGCCAGATGTTCAAAAAGGGTTAGGAGGCCTTATCTGCAATTGGAATTGGTAAAACTTCCTATAGCTGCTGGAATTCTTGCAACAGTGAAAAATATTGGCACAAAGGATGGGCACCAGCATTTCCAGAGCCTCCAGCAGTGAGCCAGGAGCTGGCTGAGGCACAGGAACCCGGGCTGCACCGGCCCTCCACTGCCACTGCTGAACAACCGCCGGCCAAGCAGGAGCCACGGAACACTGACAAGACCTGAATGGAAAGGGAATATTCACTATCCTACTAACATAATAATCCCAGGAGGGGTCCAAACAGTCAACAGCTGAGCTATAAATACTGTGGAGCATCAGTCACTGCAGCTGTGAGAACGGGCCGTGACTCTACCCACACCGACAGCCGAGCCCACCCCACAACACTGGGAAGCGACACAAAGGGACTCTCTCCATCCTTTAGCAGCAGCGAGGTGGAACTTTCCCATTTCCCAGCTCATCCAGCACAGGATCTGCCGATCCCACTGGACAGCCTCCAAGCTCTGCTTCCCAGCCATCACACCCCCAGCAATAGTCCTGCCTGCTCTCCCTGTATCCACGGGTCCGGCGGCTGGACAACAAAACATCCGCGGTGTGTTTAAAGCAAGCGGTGCACACACAGCCAGAACCATTTAGTCAGCACCTTTCCCTCCAAGCCAAGCTGCAAAGACAGGCCTTTTCCTTTTTAGTTCGTGTTTTGTTTTTTTTTTTGTTTTTTTTTTTTNNTTTTTTTTTTTTTTTTTTTTTTTTTTTTTTTTGTTATTGTTGTTGGTGGTGGTTTTTTTTCCAAAGGAAATATTTGGAGATGGGAGCTGAAGAAGAGAAAAATACAATCATGGTCTTCTTTTCTGGCAGAGGGTGGAACTAGATGATCTTTAAGATCCCTTCCAACCCAAACCATTCTATGATTCTGAACGCTGACAAAGCAAATTGATTTTTTTTCATCTAACCTGCTTTACTTGTCAGTGTAAATATGACACAGAGCTCATAAACAAAATTGTAGTTATTAAAAAAAATCATCCTATGACTCCGTGACATTTACCACCTCATTTCTCATTCAATTTAAAGATATGTGCAATTTTATCTTTCTCTGTGATACTCAGTCTTGCTATATCACTAACAGAGAAACAAAAAAGAACAAGAGTTTTCAGTTTTACTAGTTGAGGGGGAAAAAAAATTTAACGTAGGCTTTTACTAGTGGTTTTATCCCAAATTAACTGAATTATTAAGAGAATATTAAATGTAAGTACCTCAAAACCAGGAACTAAAAGCACAAGTTAAAATTATGCAGTGAAACACTAGAATTACTAAAATATTCCTATCACTGACATGATCAGCTGACATCTGCCAGCTGTATCCAATTTTTTGGAGAGAAGTGCAAAAAAGTTTTTCTTCATCCAACTTTAGCCATGCATTTAACCCACTAGGAACCAGACTTCAGAAGTACTCAGACATTATATATATATACATAAAACAGTAATTCTGTACAATTACACATTTCCCAACGTTATAGCTTAACAAACATGCTGTATTTTCTCAATTCATGGTAACCCTACCATGCCATTCAAATACAGAGACTACCAAAATGATTTTTCAAAGTGCCATACCTCAGAATTTTATATTTTAAGCTATGATCACAATGTCAGTTAAGGCCTGTTCTATGGAATGAAAGAAAAATCCACAAGTTGGCAAGAAGCTCAAAGTGTAGAGGCTTAGGGTACTGAAGAAATTATTATATATTCCTTAATAAATATTATTTTTCTTGAAAGCATTAATATCTGAAAAACAAGTCAAGCTTTCTCAGTTTCTAAAAGGAAAAGCCCCACCTTTAAGCCTTTTATTGTTTCTTTCATATGTACTATAGAGAAAAAAAACTGAAGAAAACTTGTGAATTTTAACTTTCCAAGATTCCACTGTAATTGCAATTTTTTTAATTCACAAAACCAAACAAAAACAAAAACACAACCCCTAAGGTTTTCCTCTCCCAGCACAGCAAGCAAGTGCTGGCTCTAACACTCCTTACATTGATAATGAGTTGTTAAATAGACAATACTGAAAAGATCAGCTGGCTTCACACAATCAAATTATGGGAAAAACTCATGCTGGTAAATCACTTTTGATACTCAATCATCAATCAGTTGTGGCAATTTGAGCTCTGCCTTACAGACAAAATCTGCCTTTACTTTCCTCAGTTCGAGAATACTTAATTCTTACTGAAACCCAAACCATTTAAGACCTTGAAGAATTGAGGATATTTTTAATGTACTTTTATAACTGGATGTGCAATTGATAGCAAAATAAAGGTACCCACATATGTTTTAACAGACAATGTTAAAAGGTGTAGAGTCCTTAAGACTGCATTAGAAATAGACAGAAACTGGTCACTCTAAATCAAGAGTTTCGTATTTTTCATTGTTTGAGAAAAACACCAGTACAAATCAATGCAGATTTTCATTGGCTAGGAAAATCTAAAAATGTCTATCTCTAATTATTTATATCTATGTATATCTTCATCTGGACCTGTCTGGGAAATAGAAATCCATAGAGAACACTTTCTCTCAGCACACAAAAATTGTTCACAATCATTAAAACCAAAACACCCTGTTTGAAGGACACAGTCGTGCTTCTTCTTTCTATTTTCCTTTCCCATTTTTTGAAGATTTCAGGATCTGCAGCTTCAATTCTTTTATCATCATCTCTAACTTTTCCCGGGCCTCTCGTTCCTGTCTCAGTTCATCCTGGAGCTCTTGTCTATCTGCCTCTGCATGATCCAACCTCTGCCTCAACTCTGCCAGCTGTGAAACGTGAGAGACAGAGAGGCAGAGTAAATTTTAGCAAACTTATTTAAAACACCAAAGGGTCACAGATGGCCACTCCATGCATCCAAGTATTTCAGTCCAGCAGAATTATGCAGTTATCAAGAATTATGCACTCACCTGCTACACCATTAGCAAACAATGTCAATGTGCAAAGTTGCATAAACATCATATTATAATTAAGAACATGAGGAAATCTAATTTTTAAATGCATAGAAGTTGTAGTTATATTAACTGTCACACCAGACTGTCAACAACACACAGAATCTGTTGGGCAAAATTGTGATGATGTCTGCATCAGATGTGTCACAAATCCCACAACAAACTGCATTTTTTCATTTCCCAGGTCCATTCCTCTTACCTGACAAAATATTACTTCTTTATTTCGAAGCCTGAATGTATTTCTAGAAGAAACAAAGCCACCAACACTGTTTTCTGACATTCCTTCGTATAAACTAAATATTTAGATAATCTTGAACATGACCATCTGTGTGTGTGTGTGTGTGTGTGTGTCCAAATATAAACCTGAGTCCACACAAATGCTTTTGTGATATATTTTGTGTTTAAACACAGAAATTAAGTATTCTTTCCCTCTTTGGAATATAGCAAGGCTCAAACTTGCTAGAATGTCACCAAAATTATTTACAGTGACATCTGGAAACATCTTCAAGTGTGGGAAGGTTCCTTATTGCTTATAGTATACTACCAGCAGTTAAAACAGGGAGGAGACTGGAAACCAGATGTCCTCTCTCCCATTGATTTATGGGGTTATTTCTTAATAAAAGACCTCACTCCATCTAAAAAAATCCATCTGCCTTTATAATGATAGGTATCTACCTGATGTACATCATCACTAAGCACACATCTCACTGAGAATCAGGAATTCAGCTCATGAGAAGACCTTGGAAAGAGCAGGAACATACAGAGTGTTACTGGTGCTCACCACCTACTACAGAATGCACTGGGTGAAGGAATGGCTGGGCTGGTTTCAAAGAAACACCACATTTCATCCCTGCTTCTTTAATCAGAAATACTTCAGCAGTTCTTAGACTGACAACAGGCTGCTGATGCAAGTCCTGACTGCACAAGTGATGCAGTGAAGTGCTGCAGTGCAACAGTGCCCACTGCCTGCATGCTGCAACACGTCTCTGGCTTTGTTTGCCAGCTCTAAGAAAGGCTCCAGGACTGGTTGTTCTGCCCTACTGTGACTGACAGGGTGAAGCAACTATTTCAATAAAGAAGTCAAAAAGGGGGACAAGACGGTGCGTATTCAGACAGGCTGAGAAAGGAAAAGAGACTTTTAAGCAAGCTGCAAATACCAAATTTTTAATTCTGTTTAGTGCACAAGGGGAGTTTTCCCCCCAGTCCACAATTCTCAGACAGAAAAGGCAGCCTGGGCAATTGCTTCAAGAGCACTTCAGATTAAGGCTTTTTTAAAATGCTGTATACACAGCATGGGGAAGTTCCCTGTTCCCAAGATCTCTGCTTAACTCCGGTGCTTCTAGGAACCAGAATCTACTGCAAGATGTGATCAATGAAAAAAAATTCAAATTATACATTGTGAATAGATCTACCACGGAGGTAATAACAGAGTAAACTTTTACACAAGGAATGAATGTAGTTTTCAAAGTCTAACTTCAAAAGAAACACACAACCAGTCTCCTTGGGGAACAATCCACAGTTTTCACCCTCCAAAGGAAGTAAGCTGTACAAGCCTACAAAACACGCTGTACATGATGATCTCCATAAATTAGAACACGTTGTTACTTGCACTAATAGGGCTTGTACCAGATGTTTAGTAAATCAGGCCTTAGTCAGAGAGGATTATTTCTGGCAGTGAAGGCCAGGAATCAGTGGAGTGGGATGTCACGAAATTAAATTCATGAGAAGGATTTACGATGCGAGTCTCTGCCCTACTCACCAAAAATATCCAAACCTGTCTCTCAAGTAGTGCCTGTTTCTCAGTTTGAGTCAGTCAGAGCAGGAAATATACAAAGGTGTGAACGAAGGACCACAGAGCTTTACTGAGCTCAAGTTTTGGGTTTGTTCACTTTAAAAATGAGCCTGTTAAGACTAGTTCTCTGTGATACGGTGCAAAATAAAAGAATTAATCATAACTAAAGCTGATTTTTAAAAGGGAAATTCCAAGGTTCTCTTTATCATTAACTATATTTTTCCCCATTGGAATAACCTCCAACATAAAGAAGCAATAATAAAAGCTAAAAGGAAAATGAGAGGAAAAACAACTCCCTAGGTTTTGACGTATGAATCCAAGAGGCAAGAATGAGAGATACTAATATGATTTTCATTTCCAAGAAAACTGCTGGCCCAATGTTTTGGTAGAGTTAAGAAGGGGCTCATCAGATACTGCAGAAGGTTCTACCACCAAGAAACATGAGCAGCAGCAAGGTATGCTGCTAATCTGACAAGAAGATAGTTCAAAGTTTTGGATTTTTTTTAAAATAAAATAATGATAATGTTTAAGTCTGTATCATGGGCAAGCCCATATACATTAAAAACAGGGTTTGTTTTAAATGCAGATGTAAGAGACCTCATGTTTAAGTTTAATACTTCATCAATAATATATGTTTCTGTAAATTACTTTCTACCTCAACTTCAATCAAGGAACGGGGAAATAAATATTGCTGTCACTGACCTATTTTGGTATCTGTCTGTGAGAAAACGAAACTTTAAGGTGGCTGAACAACAACTTCACAATTTCCTGATACACTAAATTTGTTTTGTTTGAAATAAACCTTCCCTTCTCACCTGTGCTGCATATTCAGCTTCTTTATCTTTTTCCAAATTGGAGTCACAGCTACATTTTTGCTTCATCACTTGGTCCAGTTTCTTCTCCAAGTCTCTCTGCTCAAAATAAAATTCTTCCATTCTTTGTGCATGCTCTGCTTGCAAACATTCGAGTTCTTTTTGTAAATTCTGCTGCTCTTCAGTCAGTTCCTTCATAGCTTTAGAGTTGCTTAACATTTCCACTTCCTGTGAAGAAAGATCAAAATCACATACTCCTTCCTTCTAACACCAGAAAAGCAAAAAAACCTGAATTGAAAAGTGTTTCTGGAACCAATGAGGCCAAAAAGACCATTTCTAACTACCAAAAACAACAGCCTGACGACAGTATTTATCCACTTAACAATGACAGCATGGAATTCTGTAACACGCATCTAATTTTTAAGAAATTACTTGTATTTCCAAATACATGGAGCTTCCAGAAACAAATTTGCACTTCCAGCAGTGAACCTCAGGAAGCAGCAGCACTGATCCACTAAAACATACTTTGAAGATGCAAGAAGTGTAGCAACAGAAAACAAAATGAAGTGTTTGATTTCTTTGTCCACTGACATTTTGATATTTTTAAACTCGTATTTTTTTTTTGAACTTATGTACAAGCTTTACTACCAACAGCAGAACAACTTCAAAGCAGCAGCTCTAGGGCCCTACCTGAGCTCCCAGATTCTGAGATTAACATTTAAATTAAAATAAAATGAACTAAAATATTAGGTCTTGTTCCTTGGATGCAAGAAGCAAAGACAGTATTTAACTGAATTCAGAAAACAGAAATGTCACAAATGAACATCAGCCTCTAAAATCATCCATTATTAAAGAAAAGACTAAAAATAAAATCCCTAAAAGCATGGCTTAGCAAATGGGAATAGGAAGGTGATGTTCTTTTTTTATACAGGGCAGTGATAAGACCATTGCTAGAATACTGATATCTGCACCCTTAAAAACCTGAAAACAGAGAAATTTTAGAGGATACAGCAAAAGCAGGAGCTGCTTGGACCCAGCAGCTGCAAACTGAAGAGACACCACTTATTAGTGGGTTCAAAACTC
The DNA here is from genome assembly GCA_013390105.1 of Tichodroma muraria. Taxonomy (NCBI): domain Eukaryota; kingdom Metazoa; phylum Chordata; class Aves; order Passeriformes; family Sittidae; genus Tichodroma; species Tichodroma muraria. The sequence goes on from WAAG01077207.1 coordinate 18,557, forward strand.
TGAGCATAAGGGATATTGAAGACTTGGTGTCTGGATTTAAGCTGAGGGAAAGATGATCTGCGTGCTTTGGTGTTTCTAAATGATGCAATCTGTGATGCTGGCTGTGGAGCCAGCAGGCCCACACCAGCTCCCTGCTGCCCAGGGGGAAATGCACTCAGACTGCCACTGTACCATTTGGAGCTGCTGCTTCCTCCGCAAAATCGTGTTTAGCTTTTCCTGCTGCTTGATGTAGGTCTTCATTACTTCTTCCATGATCCTTCCCTTGTCATCCTCACAGCTGATGTCTTTCATGAGGGTGGGGGACAAGGCTCGTGCATCAGCACCTCCCTCACCACGGCCAGAGTCTCTGGGGGTTTTGGAAGAAACACGCTCAGACTTTCCACCTCTCGCAGAACGAGCTGACACAGGAGGATCTACACAGGAAAAAACAGAGAACAACAATCAGAGAAAGTTCAAGTTCCAGAGTGAAAAAAACGTGAAGAAAATTGGGATTACAAAAAGGCGGAGGGAATTTTTGGAAACCTGAAGTGACGTCACAGAATTCTAGCTCAGTGTAAAGCTTGCCAAAATTCTGTGGTATAAAAATCAAAGACTTCAACATAATTTTCATTACTCACCTAAACATTTATTTGGCTGCTCCACACCAGTTTTCAAGTCAATTTTTTCCTGTTCTTCAAGAGAAAGCTCTGGATAGGAGGCAGCTTTTTTGTGCTTTCCACTACTGAGCTTCTTCTCTGACTGCCCAGGTGTGGACTTATTAACTTCTGTAGCTTTTATTGTTGTTTTTGCAACATCCTTATACTGAGATGCAAGAGACACATTCGGGGCAACCACTTTATCACACATATAAAGGTAGTAACTGAAACAGCAGAAGAGTAAAATTCATAGTGAAAGGTAAGACATAATAAATGATGGCTGGTTGAGACCAGTGTTTAATTTAACATGAATTCAAACTGTGAAAGCATTAATGAAAAATAAGCACGTCCTTTTTAAATTTTTCCTATTCAAAAGGAAAGCCTAATGACCCACTTAATCTTTACTGAGTAGATTATCTAGATAATGTTTTGAGGCTATCCAACAAGTAGATTTTACAAACATGGCTGATTAAAAAAATTACAGAAAATCATATGAAGACTTCATTTAAATGCAAAGAGTGAAATTATAATGCCACTGAATCCAGACTCTCCAGCATTTTCATAATCCTTATATTAGCAATGGAGGATGGGGAAGTGATCAGTGAAGTGGGAATGAGCACTTTACCCAAGTAGCAAAGCTGTGTTCTGACAGTCCTGGGGCACGTCTGAGACCAATGCTGGACCTTCCTCCCCAAGTACACTGAGCTGTCCGTTTGGATTTTCACAGCTCCTGGATTCCTGGGAGCATCCCTGTGTCCCACCCTCACCTCCCCACTGAGCCTAGCACAGAAGGAAGAGAGCCCCAGGTGCGTTCAGGTCAGTGCCAAGACCACCAGTGTCACTGGAGTTCAACTGCTGTCTTCAACACTTCCCTTTCTCCTGGCTCTGAAGGAAGGCACTGGCAGAAGCAGAACATGAGGGCCCATCACAGAAGTTCCTCCACTCCCTCCTCTGCGTGGGAACCAGTGTGATGTGTGTGCACCAAAAAGGGTCTGCTCTGACCCAAATTTGGGACCTGTGCAACCACAGGGGGTGAGGGCAAGAGGAATGAATACCAAGAAAAACTGTTTCCCTCGCTGCTGCAGGTCACAAACTGGGTGAGGAGTCAAGGAAATGCACTTGGTTTCTAAAACCAGGAAACCAGCCCACAGGCAATTCAGCTGCAGCCCTTGTTTTACTGTGGAAGAAAGCCTTCAAACACCTCTTGGAAGTCTTTTCTGGAAGGAAATGAAGTTGCCCCCATGGTGAATAGGCCCTGTGCAGCTTTCCACATGCATGCACTGTACTATGAAAGATCAAAAGTTACCTCTGTCATTTCTACTAAGAAAAGGGAAATTTTAATTATATTTCAATTGTATTGCCTGCTGAAGAACACTCACAGGTCACAGCTTGAGTCCTATACCAAAAAACACTCATAAGCAGTTCATTAGTATTTACACTAAGAAATGCATAAAAATTTAGGGTTAAATCATTCCTTGTGATACCTTAAGAGTCCTCCTAACAGTTCAGGTTACAAATACTTTTTTTTTCAGTTCAAATTACCCCTGAATAGCCAAAAGTATTTGAATACTTGACAGTGCTTATAGTTCTACATAGGAAACTCGGTTACCTGGGGTGGAAAAAGGAAGGTGGTTGAGGATCAGTTTCTGCTTCTTGCTTTATAACTGGATACCACTGTGATAATTCCAGGTTCTGCTGTGGCTCTGCCTAAAGTAAAAAAAATAAATTGGTAATTGAAACATGAATACAGGTTATTTACATTTTCAAAAACACTCCTCAGAGAAATGGCATTTACACCATGAATACAGGTACACCAGAGAAACTGGGTTACTGGGAAATGGGGTGTCTTTGGCAGAGATGCAGGGTGATGCAAGCCACAGAATTTTCTTTGATCTCCAATTTACCACTGTGGGCAAAATAGCAATGAAATTAAAGGAAAATCTTTTTGCAGACCTATCTGAAAGCTCTGCTGAGTTTCTGGAACTTTACTAAACAAGCTTGGGAAAAACAGAAAGCAGAAACTAGGATTCCCAAAAGGTTGTAGGAGCCTTTTGGAAAAATGTGTCTGTATAAAGGAAGCATCTGCCAGACACTTTATTTCAAAATTAAATGGAACAGTGTGCTGGTGTTCCAGGGACAGAACTTTCTTCAGTTATCACAAATTTTTATTACACAAGCAGCAAAGCTGCTCCCAGTAACATGAAAATGCCATTCCCTTCGCAGTAGCAAACAAAATTAACTCAGGTGCATCAGAATATATAATCTTAAAAATTTCTGTGTATTTTGAATTTGGAAAGCAATTCTTGTTCTGTGTGTCTCAAGAAATGTTTCTGGAACTACTCTTTAGTCAAAATGCCTGGTGATACTTTGTGCTCCCCTGCAAAGCTGTCCTTAATTTTAAGTGAAAAGTGTCCCACTATATATTTACAATATTCTCATAGCTAAGAAATTGATTCATAATTTCACTGTATTAGAACAGCCTTGGGATGTGGGGTTTTGGGTAGGGTGTGGTTGGGTGACTCCAGGCAGCTGCCAAGCACCCACAGAGCTGCTCCCTCAGCACCATCCCCAGGGCAGGGAAGGGACGAGAGCAAGAAAGCTCCTGGATCAAGATAAAGTTGGTTTAAGAGGTGAAGGAAAGAGAAAAACACAAGTGAAGCAAAGGGCATGGCTCAGTCCCTCCCTCAGACAACTGCCCAGCCACCCTCGAACAACCTCCACCTTGGATGCCAAACCCTCCTTCTCCTCCTTCTACCCCAGTTTTTAGTGCAGTAGCCAGAACATTGGCATGCTAGCCACATTTTTAACCACAGATTCCAAGCACAGCACCATACAGGATGCTACACAGTAAGTTAACAACATTCCAGCCAGTCCCAGTACCTTTGACAAACTGCTCAATTAAAAATCTGCCTATAAAGCTAAAAAAGTGAAACAATCGTGCCGAAACTTTTACGTAGCTTTCTAATATCTTCACAACATCTTATGTGCTACATTATCAGAAAAGTTTGTATTTACACACCCTGGAATAAACGCTTGGAGAACTTCACCCCTGGCAGGGGGAGACCCCCAGTGCCACCAGTGTGACCTGAGCCATGGTCTGCACAAGCCAACACCCCCGGCCCTGGCAGGGACCAAACCCCACCCGCCCCACTCTGACCAAATCTCCCACCCCACGAAACCCAGCCCTCACAACGAAACCGAAAATTCAACTCCACCCCTGCAGTTCCTCAAATCGCTTCCAACACAGACAGAAAGGGAGGGAGGGCACACGGAAGAGAAGCTCTGGAGTTGTAAATTCATAAAAAGGCTTTAAATAAAAAAGATTTGAATAATCTCTAGAAAAATGGTCTCATCCTGACACTTGTCGAGTTTTTCCTACTTACTAAGATCATTCTAATAATTTTAAAAATCACATATAATCTACTTATCCTGCAGCTAGTATGCAGTGATCTGATTTTAGATTCAGATCACATCTGTCCATATTTTAGGATTCACATTTTAACATGCTTATATATTTACATATGAAATTATCAGGTCATCTCTATTTTCAAATTACTAGGTCAGAGTTTTGCTTTTGCTTTTTTTTTTTTACCTATTTCAAATGGAAACTGAATTTACTTCCTACCCATTAGTGTGAATCTTGCAAATGAATTTCATAGCATGCAATCAAATTGTTACTTAGGAAAGAAAATGAAACGTTACCATAAATAAACGAAGTCTTTTTCTAACAGGATTCTTAGTTCACCATTCAAGTAAATTAAATAAGGCATCTATTTATATATATATATGTCTATTTCATTAACCAACAATTTGTTTACTTTAGATGCTCTTAAATAATTCTGTAAACACAAGCTGAACTGAATTACTTCTACTGAAACCGTTTAAAAGGCTTACATGAAAAAATACTTCTTTTTCTTCAAGGCTAGTTGGACTAGAGCTGTTCTTTAAGGAAAAAATATATAGGTAAGTAATGGTTTCAGTGTAATCATTAAGCCAATAGTTTTAGCAGGTATTTATAAACCCCCCAGGTGAAATGTTAGCCCCCCCCCCACTGCGAGATTTCCCCCACGCACTGTGACAAGCTCAAGGAATCAGCCTGAGAAGCAAGAGAAAGTTTTAGTGCAGAGATGATGAGAAACTGTCGCAAAGTCAAAGGGAACAAGGATCTGTCAGCGCAGGGATCGGCAGAGACTCGGTGACAGCTGTTCCATGAAGAGCAGGTGGATGTTGCACTGCAGTCTAGAACTCCACAGAAAATTATGACAATCAAGCACACAGCTTACAGCTTTCTCATTAGCACAAAGAACAGAAAGGAATTAATCTAAAGAGTACTTTGCTCTTAAAATACTGAAACAAAAGTGTATTTGCACTGTGAGGTGAATAAACTAAGAGTGAAATGCTAAGGAGAAAGGCAAAGCACAGGGTCTAGCATGCTCCAAAGACTATGGGATTTAATTAACTCACTATTACTAGATGGGGAAAGACCTAGCCAAGGGCAACTGCTCTTCCTGGGCCCTCCAAGATAACCACAAAGACGTGTCAGCACTTCTGAGGACTGACTCAGCAAAGGTGGTGAGGAGGTGACAGAACAGCAAACAGAACATCCTGCAAATAAATTCCCCTAGGAGTGTAAGGAAAGGGAATGTCTACGTGTTGTACCTGATACCTCTCCCATAACAGAAATGAGAAGCTGTGGCTGCTCCATCCCTGGAGGTGTTCAAGGTCAGGCTGGATGGAGATGTGAGCAACCTGGTCTAGTGGAAGATGTCCCTGTCCAGGGCAAGGGGGATGGAATGAAATGATCTTTATGGTCCCTTCTAACCTAAACCATTCAGTGATTCTATGAAAAGACAACTGAAGCAGCCAAGGAGCTTCCCTAAGCTCCCCCGAGACAGGGAAAGGGAAACTGTACTCCAACACTGCCCTCTTAAACTCTTTTCTGTACTTTTCCCATCCTGTCTATATTCATCTATATTATAGATGAATATAGACAGGATGGGAAAAAAAACCAAAAACTCTCCCACCATTGTATTCTATTCAGGTTTTCACAGCTTCTGACTCTGGTTTCACATGTTGCTTTGTAAGAAAGAGCTACACAGGTCTGCAATGGAAGACTGCAGAAAGTTTTACAATTTCATTTGCGCCAGTCCAGTCCAAATTACTGCCACTGCTAATTTCAGCTGGGTTTTTTTCATCTTTGCACATGAAACTGAAAGATCTCATTGTCTGAAATCTGCTGCTGTGGGAAGAAAAGCAGCATTTATAGGTGTGAACATGAAAGACTATTTTCACTGATGCATCCACCATGCTGTATCCTACACTGGCATTGCAAGAATAAAGACTGACATGTCCTTATCAGTTGAAAAGCAAAGTCTCTTTGCTAGGAGACTGCATCTTCAAATAATTCAGCATGTGGAAGCATGCCATACTGCAGACTTCCATGGGAATCTGCTGGTAACATCTCTTCCTGCAGACTGGCACCACTGTAACAATACCTGTTACTACAGTCAGCCTTCCTGCAACACCAACTTTTCAGAAATTTGTGCTGAAAGGTGTCAGCTCATAGCACCCCTTTTTGGGCTCAACCATCTGCGCTGCTCTTGCTGCTATTTTGAAATCCACCACAAAACATCCAACAGGCAACATGGATTTATCATCAAACCAGCAGCAATCAAACAGACACAGAAGCACTGAATACACTGAAAAGAAACAGCCATGGGGCAGAAACCATTAAAAACCCATTAAAGTTTAAATTATACCCCAAAACTGTGCTTCCTATGAATGGAAACATCTATGATATTAATGTTTCTCTGCTGCTTGTCCTATTATTTAAAGTAGAAGCTCTCCAAGAGACAAATAAGCCCTGTATTTTGGAACCACAGCACAGACTTGCAGCAGTATTTTAGGAAAAAATAAGATGTCTATTATTAACTATTGTCAAGATACCGGCCCACAGCTCATTACTTGGGCTGCTTAAAACCCCCTCTTTTTGGCATATTTCACTGCACAAGTGGTTTAAACAGAAAGCTCTTGCTGAACAAGCAGACTTTGGGCTTCCAAATAGCCATTTAGCAAAGCACCATTACCCTGCACACAAGTCATGAGATGGGTGGCCAGCAAGCCAGGTTGCCATTCAGCCCACGTGTACGTGCTGGAGTACAAATAACAAATGAAGAATTCATTTGTAATACTTGATTTTCAAGCTCCTTTCTGCTTTGCTCAGCTGCTGCAGCACACGCTGCATAAAACCTACTCAAAGGTCAAATGGGAGAAGAAAAATTTTCACAATAGCCTGAATTTTCCAGAGTCTGTATACCTTAGGACAGAACAAGAACCAACAAAGCCAAGCCAGCTTAAACGGATACTTGCAGCCCCAAGAGGACAGAAATTACCACCCCTCTTAATGAGAAATGTTATTTCCATGGTGAAGCTCTCACAAATTTAACTTAGGCTTGATGTGACAAGTATTCCCACTTAGAAAAGCCAAGTAATGCGCTTCTAAAACAAGCATTTATGTGTGAGCAGAAAGAGATCTGGGAGTTTTACGACACCAGGTGAACTTACTTTGGACCGAGTTCTTTTCTGATTTTTCTCGCTGAATTTCTCCTTCATTTCCTCCAAGAGATGCTTCAGCTCTCTCTCCTCTGATGTGCCCAGGTATTTTTGGTTAATGTGCAGGTAGCAGTGCCACTTGGCCGACTCAAACCCCCAGTGGCAGGTCCTCTTGTCCGGGGATCTGTGTGAATGCATCACGAAGGTCTGGGGCGAGAACATCCCGTAGCATTCCAAGCACTGGATACACGGGTCATCAGGGGCAAGGTAGAACTGAGGTGCAAACAACCCCTGGCACTTGCCCAGGCATTCATGCTCTACTTCGAAGGCACTGCCAGTCTCTTTCAGCTGGGCCAAGGTGTTCTTACCAGGGAGGAAACTGCCACTTTGGGGAAAAGTGCGAGGGCGCAGTAAAGCATTGCATAGTCTCTGAGCGTCCGTCAGCGTAATGAGCCCACAGGACGGAGCGTTGAATGGAAGGATTCCCAAAACCTTCAGGATGTGAAGCTGGTCGGAAGTGCACCTTGAGCAGTAGATATAGAGCTCATCACACACCGTGTTGATCTGCTGCAAGGAAAAGTCTCGGAGAACCGAATTCAACACTTGGGGCAGGCAGAGTCTTTTTTCTCCTCCGACTTTAAAACAAGAGATGGATTCCCCCTCCAGAAGGGTCTGGGTGAGTTCCGTGGAGCTGTCTGGAGGGATGAGCAGCGGACCGGAGAGGATTTGTGGTGATGGGAGAGGCAGGAAGACAGTGGGTGACATACTTTCCTGGGAATACCGAGCTGAAAAAGCTGCAGGTCCCCCCAGCGAACTCTGGCTGCTTAGGTGGAACTGTGCCAGCGTGTGTTTCAAACCTGGATTTAAACTCAAAGGCTCAGATAGTGAAACACTGTTTGGCTTGGCAGTTTCCCCATCAGTCTCCACTGGAGTTTCGTCATAGTCATCCAGGTTTTCCTTCTTTATTGTTGGCAATTTATTTATTACAACCTGTACTTTGTTATTTACATGCATTTCTGTCATTGCTTTTTTCAGTGGAGGACTCCCATCCTCTTGTATCCTGCTCCTTTTTTGGTCTGAAACCAGACCTAGAGGGAAATTTATCTGCGGGCTTTCCATTGCTAAATACTAGAGCTTTAATTAAGCCAGTCCTGAATGTGCATCTTCTTGCTTTTTCATATAAAAAATAGTTTCACGTGATCTTGGATTACCTCAGGTACACCAAGCAGCACGCTCCTTTCACTAAAACATTACTTCTTCAGCATCCAACAGTAAAAACTGTAACCCATTTTGCATGTAATACCGTAAAACTACTATTGGAGAGATTACACTATTTTCTTAGTTATTTGTTCAATTTTATAGTATAAAAACCCCAATGGAATATGTATACAAAAGGTATTCTTCATACCCTACCCACTATTTTACACAGTAGTCTTGTCCAGCAATTTAGTAAAAAACGATGCGCTGATGCGTGATCATCCTCAATCGTTTTTTTCCTTTAAAAAATATACTGTCTTTTCAAATAAGTCTCTATTTAAATATTAAAATAGAAAAATGGGCTCAGTTAGAAGAACGTCAATCTTAATGCAACTGATCCAAAACATAGTTTAAGTTGTGTGAAAATTTTATTCAGCACTTTCAGCTCCTGGAGATCAAACACAGTCTTAAGGGCTTGCTTTATGGTGCTGCCAGCTTTATGATTTCACCACCACCACTGTGACAGGTACTATGGCAGTTCACAAATAAATCCTGAAATTAAAGGCTGATCCAGATTGACGGCAAAAACTAAACGTCCCTAGAGAGTCACCTTTCACCCAGATGTCACTGGTGTGTGTCAGAATTTTCCCAGCCCAAGTTATTAGTAATAGAGGTGAGATCCAGGCCATGGGCTGAATTCATGCCGTGTGCTAGCACTGAGTTCTGCCAGTCCTTCTTGATAACCTGTGAAAGAGAGAGAGGCCGATCACAAGCAATCCCAGAGTTTGCTCTGTACCTAGAGGGGCTTCAAGAGAGCTGAGGAGGGACTTTTTGACAAGGGCAAAAGCGTGACAGGAGTCACAGGACAAGAGGGAACGGCTTTAAACAGAGAGAGGGAAGGTTTTGATCTGTTACAAGGAAGAAATTATTCTCTGTGATAGCAGTGAGATACTGGCACAGGTTGCCCAGAAAAGCTGTGGTTGCCCCATCCCTGCAAGTGTCCAAGGCCAGGCTGGACAGAGCTTGGAGCAACCTGGGACAGTGGAAGGTGTCCCTGCCCATGGCGGGGGCGGGGGGGTGGAAGGAGATGAGCTTTAAGGCCCCCTCCAACCCAAACCATTCCGGGATTCCCTGCCAGAGGCAGGGCACGCTTCCCAATAACTCGCGGAACACCGGGACAAGCCCCCGACCGATGGGCGATACCGGCGGGGGAGGGGGCGGTCCGGTGCGGCTCTCCCGGCGTGCACGCCCGAAAGGACGGGCGCTCCG
>WAAG01077210.1:1971-18099 GCA_013390105.1 Tichodroma muraria
TCCTTCCCTTCTCTCTTGCCTTCCCTCTCTTGGCCATAACTAAATAATGAATGCATAAAACACTAGTTTGTTTTAAGAAGGTTTATTTATTAATACAAACTCTTAGCTTGCACTTCTCTATTTTTCTTATTGTGTTCAGAACAGATACTTATTATTTCCAGGTAATTTACCCTAGTTTGTATAATAAAACTAGGTTCAACTGCATTTCATTTCTTGAGAAGACATCAAAACATTTTTTTTTTGTTTCCTTTTAAGCTCTCCATGAACATAATGTGGTATTTTGTTAAAAATCAGTGAAAAAATTGTTAACATTTTTTAAAAATCCAATGAAGTATATAACTTGTGCATTTGTCAAAAGCAAGAAATAGATTTCAATACTCAGAATGTTCAGCTTACAAAATTAACACACNCAAAGAAATAAACAAAGAAAACCAAGACCCCCCAACACCTGATAAAACCAGACTTTTACTTCAAGATTTATTATGGGGCTTTATGTCCTAAAAATATAATGGGGGAGGTGTGTGCTGGTTTATGTAGGTTCACGAATCATTTCTGTTGAAAGTACTTTGGTGAAGTCATTCCAACATTTTGTCACACCAATTAGTCATGTCCCATAATGCTCAATGCTTTTGCAGTAACAATGTATATATAAAATAAAGAATGCTCAATGCATTTGCAGTAACAATGTATTCATGAAATACATTTAACTATTTTTAGTCAGTTAAACTGACTATTAAAACTGACTATTAAACTATTTGACTGAAATACATTTATCTGAGTTTAACTGACTATTTCCATACTTCCTTTGTAGTTCTTTAGTTTATGTTCCAAATCCAATTCTGTGACACCACCTAACTTTCTCTCTACATACATCATCATGGCAGAAAAAAAGAGGGAGTAACAGACAGGAGATAATCTAGATTAATCTAATTTAGAGCAAACTAAAACTGAGATATGCAATTAGAAAAAAGGAAATTAAAATTTCATCCAGGAGATATCACCCAGTCTCAAGACTTCACCTGAGTACATTAGAATTGCAAACTTAAGAGTCATGACATCTGTACCCTGGCCCAATAAAACATGACAAATAATAGATTGGTTAAATCTGATTAGTTATGGTCATACCAGTTTGAAGGAATATTGGGAAACTCCCAGAAATCCATCCATCTTTTCCAGTTTTCTTCTGATTTCTGTAGTCATTTATGTGGAACTTTTTCTCTCTGAGTAGAATGCTCCTTTATGTTGGAATTTTACTGAATGTAATGCAAAGTGATTGCTTGTCAGGATTGTTGTTGGATGGTGGCACATCTCAGTTATTACTGCCATGAGGTTTGTTTTCACATTCTTTTGAGTGCTTAGAATTTTCCTCAAGAGATAAAAAAATGGGCCATTATCACAGCTTCTGTTATTGCATCTGGCACTATAACTACTGAAGCATCTCCATCAAGTTTCATCCAAAAATAGCAGAAAAAAGAATTATATCCAGTGGCTTTAGATGACTTATTTTTGTCCTATATATTAGGATAGAGAGCCTGAGCTGGCAATCTGCTGAGGCACTGCACATCACCTCCTGTGCTGCCCTGGCCACCTGCTTTCTGGATGCAACAGAGGAACCCTTGTGAAAACATTCCAGAGGAGATATCTTAAGGACAGCAACATCTTTTTTATGCCATCTTCCTCCTTGGTGGCCTTTCCCTGCCACACCCTGCACAAACCCGAGAAGAATGTATGACTGTGGCTCTGGGAAAGAATGCTGTCACTTCTGCACACCAGATTTTCTGTACAGCAGTTGAATGCTGAACACTCATTGCAAATCTAATTATTGAGGGTGCTGGATTCACGAGGCTTTTTCTGGAGTTCTGTCTTATACATACATTAATACTGCAGCATCTGTGAAAGTCATAGGAATACATTGCACTTCTTGAAAGCTGTCTTATTGCATATGCACAGTGAATCCACCATTTGGTAGGAAAAATATGTTGTCTCTATTTCATGAGACAAACACAAAGCATATGAAAGCAGAAACTGCTGGTTGAAATGAATAGTGTTCAAAATAATAGATATATTATTAAAGCTTAATACTTTAGTAGGAACCAGAAAATTCTCATTTTGATGGACTTCTTTTTTGTTATTTTTTTAATCAGCGTAATCCAGAACACTGGAACTCATTCCATACTTTGGCCAAAGTTGAAGTACTCTGCGAGGAAGAGTTCTGGGAAAGTTCTGTTCATAGTCAGAAGCATGACATTCTGTTCATAGTCAAAGCAAGGTTTCCTCCTCAAAATGTGTCCTGGATTGTTACAAGTGATGTTCCCAATTTGCTTTATTGGTTTGTTCACTGTATGTTGAATGTAGTTTAGCATTTGTTTTGGCTGAAGGGCTGCCAAGGTGGGAAGGAGCCCCCTCGTTCTGCCTCTGTCACTGAGCCGTGCAGACCCCACAGAGGGAGCTGTAGATTGTGATTTCCAGGAAGAAAGCCTGGGGACAACAGGAATCAGGGAATCCAGATTTCTGTGGAAACAGGGAATCTGGAGGATAAGAAGACACTGGGAGATGCTTGAGATGAAAAGATAAAACTTAATCTGTGGAAAGAAAATCTGGAACTTTAATCCAGAAATAAACAGACAAACTTTGTGGGGACTTAAAGGGAGCAAGACTCAAGAGACGAAGATACCTTAGGGGATGCAGCTGTCAGGGAAGCACAAAGTCCTCTTTAAAACCAGATGTATTCTCTCACCCAGAAAAGCTGGGGAGCTTTCTACTTGAAAATTATATTTTTTAATAAAACTTAGCTTTGCTTTTGGGAAATGGTTTTAGCAATTTTACTCTTTTCAAGAAGAGATGCAAGCAGACTTCTCTCAATTCTCTTGGGTGTTATCAAGACCACAGAAAAGAAAGTTCAACACAAGGGAAAAGCTCAGGCTGTAATTTAGCACAGTTCCATGAGCACAAGAGTTATTCACTTGACTTTCTATAAACCACTTATGTTTCCCAAGAGGCATAGCATTACAGACATTATCCTGTGTGTTTGTGCCAGTGGAAAGAATAGCTGATCAGAAGTTAACTTTCCTGAGCAGAAATGAAACCTAGAAAAATACTTGGGCTAGTGTTTATTCTTGTTTTGGACCAAGCAATTTTGAACCCTTAAAAAGAATCCATTTATTATTTTTAATAAAAAAAAAAAAAAAAAGATACTGAAATTTTGTAAGCCAAATGACATGTAGGAAATAAAGGGATTTAAGACTAGAACAAAGTCAAGAAATCCCTTATTGGATGCAGAGAACTCAAATGGATTCAAACTAGGCCTTTTTTTGCAGCCAAAGTGACAGGTATTAACACAGTGGCACAAGCTTCTCAGATAAGCAACTCAATTATATCAGGATTATCATAAGCCAGTCTTAATAAAACTAAAAATGAACTCATGTCAGCATAAACCTGACAAAAATGTCACTAAGGATCTTCCCAATGACAGTTTAATTAGTATGCCAGGAAGTTAAGTTAGACTGAAAAAAAAATTGTGATCAGTTTTACGGAGAAATAAGTGCAGCTGTTCACATGTAATCCTTTGAGTTTATCAGGCAAGTAGAACAGATTGAGAGGGCAGTGATAGGATCTGTGACTGTGGTAGACTTTTATTTACCAAGCAATGCAACCTTCATGAGTCAGCAGGCAGGTTTGATTCCAGGACAGTGAAGCAAACTTGTTCAAATGGGCTTGAATAATTTCTTCAGAGTGCCGAGGAAGCTCTGTGAAAAAATTATGGGATATCTCAAAGCAGTGCAGCTACTGTGCTAACAGGTCCATTTTTCCTGGGAGATGGCAAAAGGAGCTGTTTCCTACTCATTCACAGGGAATGTATTTTCCAGGCTATAGCGTTGTCCCCCCTGATCTCTCTTGCAGACGACAGATGAACCTGGCCACTAAATCACCCAACTGAAACATTGGTTTTGTACGGATGGAAAGAAACAAGACTATAAACATGGAGTGTACCATATCTGTAAGACTCAGCAAGTGTCCTCAAATAGAGATTATCAAAAAAATGAAGGGAAGAAGCATAAATCTCAGTGAAGTTAATGGAATTACTTGTTCTTAAGTTCTGTAGGCCACTTTAAAAATCTCCCTGTGAATGTTTCATGACCTAAATTTCTGAAGTTAAATAAGCAAGTTGAAAAAAGGAAGTTTCAGGGATTTTTTTTTACAGCTTCAAGCTCCTAACTAGAAATTTTATCACTTAATTTAAATGAACAGAGAAATCCCCCACCTTCTTTGGTCCAACTCTGACAGACCAAGTGAAGCTTACCTGGGAGCAAATGTGTGATTTACATATCGATCTCAAAAGAGTAATTGGAATTTGTTTGATTGCTCTCTGACAGGTTGAATACAGAAGGATGAAATAAGTTGGGCAAACTTAATCTTCTAAGGTGGGAATTGGATAACACCAATGCCTGACAGTATTAAAACCTTACTAGATGACAGTATATTTTATCTGCACTCAGTTCTCCTTGGAAAGGAAAATGAAGGAGGATGACAAAGAAGTGCTATCCCAGAACAACTCTACTGAATTAGTAAAACTGGTAGCTATGTACCCTCTCGCTGTAGTTGTTCATTTAACAGATAGAGGTAATGTTCCCAGAGAAGTGTGGTTGAGAATCATAACCAAACTCCTCACAGAGGAGTTAGCTACTTCTTGAAAAACAATTGTATTATGGGGTGTCCCACAGACTGCTGTCAGCATCAAAACCCCCTTGAATCAAGTACTCAGAGGAAACTGTATTCCCCAGGAAGACTCCAGGTTAAGAGGGTTAAATGCAGGAAGGTGAGAGACATATGTCTAATTCAAGACCTTTACTTTCCCCATGTGTTTTTTATTTTTTCACTATTGGTAGAGAGATGCAAGATAGTGGAGGAAGTTTAAAAGAGTTGGAAAAAACCAGCACGTAGAAAAGAGGAATATCCATGTGAAAAACCTGAAGCATTATCATGGAATCACAGACTCAGGGAATCATTTGGATTGGAAGGGATTTTAAAGGTCATCTAGCCCATCCCCCTGCATTATGCCAAAATTTCCTCCATCTAGGATCAAATGGGAGAGGCAGGGCACACCTAGCCAGTGACTCATCCATTGCTTCAAGTATCTACAGAGTAAATTGTCCTAGGCCTACCACTTTAAGGCAACCAAATACTTGCATCTACAGGAACTGTGAAGGGATATAGTAAAGGAAGGTTAAGCAAATTTTTTGGAATATTTAATTTTACTTGTTTTTGCTGGGAGTTGAAAATGAAAGTGCTTAATTTCCTGATTCTTAAAGATTCATCTTTTGCTATTCTTTCTTTTCAGTAGTGAATCTGGATTTTTTTTTTTCCTTCTTTGAACGGGTCTCAGGACAGAGAATTTCACAGGGTAAATTTATAATAGGGGAAAATCATATTTCTTCTTACAGTTTTATGCCATATTGCTTATTTATGAATAATTCTCACATCCTTTACTCTCAGTTTGACCACTTCTGAGCCATTTTCTTTCTTTTTTAATATAACTCTACCGTCATTAATTAATTTGCAAAGTGACTCAGTAAGGAGTTGGTCAATGGTGTGATGGGTTTTTATTTTAGTATGATAATTTATTCTCATATGAGTTGCTTTAACCTAGCCATGGAAACTCTGTGCAGCTGACTCTCCTTTCCTCAGCAGCTGCAGCTCAGTATTTCTGATGTTAGTGTGTATATCACTGTCACGATCCGCTCAGGTGGGATTCGTGATGGGTTCGTTTGATCTCAGGGTACAAGAGGCACAACAGCAAGAGACTGGATTTTTACTAACAGCAACAATGCACTTTATTGAGGGCCAACAATAGGTTATGCAATATAGAGAGAGAGAGGTAAAAGAGTGAGAGAGAGAGAGAGAGGAGAGAAAAGGGGGGGTTATAGCTACCAATGGACGAGACGAGGTCCTCGTGCGTCTTCCTTCCATGGGGAGATCTCAAGGGACCACCGTCCCAAGGTCTCTTTTTATACCCTTTTTCGAAGCGAGTGGCTTTTGGCCAACGGGTGGGGAGTCTCGTGTTGAGTCTTGCTCTTTCTTCTCGAGCAGCAGGCGCAGCGCTCCTCTCGAGCCGCAGGCGTCAGCTCTCCGTCAGTGTCCATTCGGACCAGCGTACCAGGACAGATCAATCAATGTCCATTTGGACCAGGGCACCATGACACCAGCACACCTGTGTTTGAGAACAATCCATGGCATACATCCACCTTTGACTAGGCCAGAAACTCTCACACAGTCTGTGAACAATCCTTGGCACACATCCCATCCACCTTTGGCCAGGCTGGGCACAGTCTGCTGAGGAGGGGCTCTCTAGTTCGGGGTCTCAGCCTCTGTCCTTGAGACGGTCGTGAGGCAGATAAAGGATCTTCGGACCGTCTCTTACAATCACCTCACTGCAGAATTGAAACTTTGTCATATTGGGTGTGTTCAACATGCCAGTCATCTTCTGGCATGTTCTTCTCACATTTCACAGGCAAGGTTTCATCGAATTTCTGTGGTTTGTAATGACCACATTCAATGGGCCCAGGGTTCATCTGCAGAAAGCCAATTAAGAACAAAATGCCAGAGTTTGCCACAGACCACAGAAATTCCATCTGGTTTACACCAAGTATTTAGTTTGGAAAAATATTTCTGAACAGTTTTTAGCTGCAGTTAGTAGGCTATAGCATATTGAGTTTCTTTTCACATGGGAAGAATTAGTTTTTCTCATAGGTGTAAACCATGTAACAATCCTTTTGACGGCTGGCTGCTCTCAATTTTTAGAATGATCTAATATGAAACTTCTAGTTACAATAAATTCTTGGTCTGGAATACTACTGGAATACATGAGAAAATGTAGAAATTATGTATTTTCTAGCATAATCAAAAATATTAATATTGGCCTGAAAATAGAACTCAATTCTGAAAAGTTATGACAGTTTTCTCTGCCTTTCCTAATGTCCTAGAGATTAAAGGACTGTTCAACTTTATTTAAAGATATTTTGAGGTTACCGTAATTGAAATCGTTTCTTAATGAATAAAACACTTGTGGCTAAAGAGAACATGTTAGGAAAAAACCACAACAATCTTTCTTTCAGGAAAACCATCATAGTAGTGCCAAAATTACCATGGTTGCTACCAGTTTTGTTGATATTTCTGAGATATTAAATTAAAGATTTTGCAAATCAGTTGCACTCACTACAGTTGGATGAAGCCAAGACGGTCTGATATCCCTTTTGGAAAAACAATCTTAAGGAACTCATGCTCACTTTTGCGTTACAAAAAAAAAATATATAAAATGTGTCACAAAGTTTAAGCTTTGCCCATCTCCTCTTTTTTTTTTTCCCACAGAATTATTTTATGCCTTTATGTCTGTATGCATCACAAAGTCATTTGAGGGGTCATCCTCATATCATCATGTGCTAGAAAGGCTTGCTCTGTCACAGTGTATTATTTTAAGGTTAACTGATGTTGATTACTAAGTTTGCTTGTGTTTTAAAGAGCAACATTCTCTCATAGGAAAACATAATAAATAAATTATAAAATAATTGCTAAAACAACCATATGACACATCCTCTCCTGCTTCTCTTTCATTTTTTTCCCATCCAAAAGATTTGCCTCCTAAAGCACAATCTTCTGACCTTTAGGAAATTAAATTAAAATGAGGCATTTCCCTCCTCCGCACTTGAAGGATGAAAAATGTGCCTATAATATGAAGTAAAATAGATTAAAATCCTCCTTAATAAGTTATCAAAACCTCCAGAATGCTTCTGACAAAATCTCCCAAATGCCTTTTCCATCACTTGGGATTCTGTGCAATTAAGGAATACTAAAAAAAACCTAAATTTAAAATAGATTTCTTAATGGATTACAGACCAAATCCATCATTAATATATGCATCAACTTTTTTGTCTTCATCACAGACTGGTCTTTCTGACATAATTTGATTATACAAAAAATTTTTGTAATGCCACAAGTATAAATCTAGCTGCATTTAAAAAACTGGTTTTGCTGGTTCCTGTGATCAGTGTCCTGTCATTGCCAAGAGCAATGTTGCAGCTTCCTTCTAGGCTGGTTCTCCAGAGCACATCTGCCCTCCACCGCTAAATCATTCACAGCCCACAGCAAACATGTTCATGTTTCATGTCCTTGCTTTACATGCTAAGATTGAATAAAAACAAGATAATTAATGGGCTTGATTATTCTTGTATGGATCCCATTTACAAGGAGCTGGATCATTTCAAAATCTATTTTTCAAAGACATTAGTACAGACAATTTTGTCACTGTAACTTTTGGACAATATCATGTGGGCTGCTTGTGGTGATAGCGATAAAAGAATACACATAATTAACAAAAGAGGAGTCTTCAAGCTCCTCCAAGAAAATGTAACGGGAGAAAAAATAAAAAAGAAAAAAAGAAGGGAGTATTAGTGGAAAATACACTTCACATGCTAAAATATGTGTCCACTCTTTGACTGGCAGAAAGATGACCAGATTTTGAAATAAGCCAGTTCATGCCACACTCTATTATTAAAGTTCCTGCAAAAATTAGGAATTGAGACAGGAACATGCTTCTGTATGCAAGAATGAAATCCCTCTTCTTTTCTACTCTTGAATGATACCTAAAACCCATAGCTGAGACTTTTTTTACCAGCATTAAATCATATGGGTTTGTGCTTTGAAATCAACGGGATGTGGAAACAATGTTGATTGTGTTGATTCACTGCCAATTGACTTCATTTTACTCCCCAAAAGCTGTGATGTGCAGAGACATTACCTACAGACATATCTGTAAAACATAACCCTTCATCTACACAGAGGGCTTCCTTAAAAGCAACATTCCTTCAAGTGAAAACAAACCAAAATTGTACTGCAGCCTAGGGAATTAACTAGTGTCATGTATGAAACTGGCTCTCCTCAAAATGAAACAATATAAGAAGCAGAGAGCCTGAAGTATCACTCAAAAATCACCTTGTGCCTTGTGGAAGGCAGCTTGAACGTATGCCAATATCCCGAGTGGGATGGATTCAGTTCATTCATATCCACCCTAAAAATATCATGCAGCATATTGCTGAGGAAGTAGTAGGAGAAAAGCAGGCAGGAGCAGCATTCATATCCCTGCACTGGGAACTGTTAAGAAGCTGGGAACTGAGAAGTGATGATGAAAGTGGTGGTGTCACCTTCATCTGCTCTTGAGTGGATGAGATTGCTGGTGGGTCCTTGTCCTGCACTGCTCCCACTTCCCCTTTCCACAGAGGTGACCATTACTACTGAAACTACTGGTGATACCCTCAGGGGGACACAAAGAGAGGGTCAGATGGATGACATTTGCTCTGTGTCCTTAGAAGACAAACATTCCTAGCAACACTAACATTGGCAATGTGGTGACATTAACCTTTGCTTACAAAAATGTCATGTAAATCTCTTAAGCACAGTATTGAGAGGGAAGAATTCTTTTTTTTAATTTTTTTTTTTCCCCAGCGGTTTTGCTGTGAGTTTTGTTGGCTATGCTTTTGTACAAGTGTATTTCATAAACAGGAAAACACTGGGTCCAGGAAAAGTCTCCTGGAGGATTTTTATTCTTTTTGTCCTCAAATAAGATTTATGATTTCACAGGTAACAATGCTGAACTATGGCTTGCACTCCCTGGCTCCTTAATGTTACCTTATATGTAGAATATATATGGCATTACAGGGGGAAGTATTCATATACCTTTGAAAATTACCACTCTGCCTCCTTTGCTTGAATCTGGATCCAGAATATCACAAAAAACAATCATTTCCCCAAAAAATGGTCTTACATCCAGCCTACAAAGAGTAGAAGAAAAATTAATGGAGCTAGTTAGGACTGTATCTGTACCCCTTCTGAAGCATGTATTTTTCTGAAATAATTTGACAATTTTCTAGGTTGCAGGACTTCTGAAGATGCTCCTGGTTGCCTATCTACAGCTTTCCCTGAAGAAAACTTCAGACCTTATACTCAGGTGAGCACCTCCAAGTGTAACCCGTGTATATGTTACATCCAGGAATATGACGAGGTTTTGAAGCCCAGGAGTGCAACTGAACGTGCAGCCATTTCCACATGGTGAAAAGAAATGTGTCATACAAAAAGGGACAGCATCCACAGATCAGATTAACTGCAAGCACCTTCAGGGTGGCTGAGGTATTTGATTTAGATGCATTTCTGTTATTTTCTTTCATGGACAAAATGGACAAAAGTACTGAACACCCCCAGTTGCCTTTCCTCTTGCTCTCTTCCAAGACATGATGTTGTGCATGACCGATTTGAAGTGAAAAATGTAGGACAACTTATTTGCTTTGACCAGCTGGGAGAAGTTGCCATGGCTTCCTTTGATGCTCAACTTGCCACAAGGCTTGTGAACTAGGGAATCTGCCACCAGTTCCTTAAAATTATTCTCTCCCCCATAATTATTAAGCATCCTTAAAATGCCTTTATTAGACTATTCCGTTGCTTCTTATCACTAAAAAATATTGTAGATGCTTTCATATCTGTTGTGGGTTGATTCTCTTGACTCTGTTTCATCCCCACATTCCTTTTTATATGGATAAATCAGCTACCACGAGACAGATATGTTAAGCAGTTTTTTTATTAGAAAAATGCATTTGAGTTCCTGAGTTGTGTTGCTTTTGCAGCTCTGATAAGGAAAAACGCCTGCAGTGTGGTGAGAATATGGGAAAAGCTTCATCATCTGCTATTTCTCACTCCTTTGCTGCATTTAAATTATGTAAGAGTCTGCTTCCACCTCAGTCTACTGCATCCCGCTTAGCAGCCTGCATGACTCTGCAGTTAATTCTTGCAGCTACTGTAATTCCCTCTTAAAATTTTGGCAGCTCACCCTGCTGAAAAGGGTTTATCTGGAAATTGCCTTTTCTGCAGTTTCACAATATCTGTGATTATCCAATTTAAGCCTGAGGATCATACTCAAATTGAATTCCCATACCTGACTACTAGCTCCTGTCTGCACTTCCATTTCTTGTGGGTTCTTCATGAAGCAGCAAATTTTGGATACAAAATTCTGAAAAGAGATCACTGAGGAATAGCTAAACTCAAATCAACACAAGTGCTGAGTGAAAACTGGACATGAACATTCACACCAAGTCTCATAAGGTAAAAATTTCTCATACAGTTCAGTATCTTCTTCAGGAAGAGATTTGAATATTGGGATCAAATTTTCTTGATAATTTTTCTGGCAAATAATTTCAGGATAAGCTTTATCAAATCAGTTTGTGAGACATTGTGTGTGCAGAAGAACATGCTACTTTCCTCATTCAGAATGAAAGAAACTGTCCAAAATCACCCCAATGAAATCAGAGAGTTTCCCAAAGTTTAAAATAAAAAAGGACTGAATTTTAGAATATGTGAATTCCAAATCCTCCTTTTCAGGTGATTGCCACAAGGTACCAACAAATATTTTGACATTTCCAGTTAGATACTCAACACTTAATTTTCAGGAAATGTTTGAATGTTGAAGATTTTTGCAGTATGGGAAGACAATTGTGCTACTCCAAAGTGGTTTGTCTTTTCCTGGAGGAGTGCTGGGTTTGCTATTGCAAGTTTTCAACAACGTGTTGTATTTACTGTCCTGGTAGTTGAAACAACTTCACAACAGCAGATTGGCATTATTTTTGTTTTGGTTTTTTAATTTGCAAAGACTTTCCAGCCCTGCTGAAATGTAGCAAGAGTTTTATTGCTTTAGGATCATAAGGATTAATTATTATTTTCTTCTCTAGAAGTACCCAGCTCATGGTTCAAGACTAAAGTTAGTTGTGACAATTTCTCCTTGATCTGGAATCATGATGAGGTATAAGAAAATGAGAGCATAAAAGAATAAACAGCTTCTTTATTTTTTAACCCCTATCTTGCCTGAGATTCCATGTTCAAGCTGAAGGAAAGGAGCCATTTCTGGTAAATTCTTGCACCAGATGTGAAGAAGAAAAAATTTACAATTAAGAATCATATATTCTTATCTTGAAGGCTGCTGGGCACATCTTTCATTGTGCTAAGTACCTTCAGTTCCCATAGAAACTAACTGGGATCAAAGGACACCCAGCCCCTCGCTGGCACAGACTGTTGGCTGCCGACCAGGCTGGATGTTAATGTGCAGGTGTGCTACACCACAAACTGCTTTCAGGAGAGCTGTAAGTTTTCCATTACATAGACAAGACTGAGGACTTTTCAAGGACACAGTGGTTTAAAACTTTTGAAATCTGTAGGGCTGAAATAGCCTCTCATGTTCAGCTCACAATAAAATGATAAAGGAGCAGCGCTGTTAGTGCGGATACCTTTGCTGCACCTATTAAAAGGAGCTCTCTCTTTCTGAAGAGGGATTTTTTTGCAGCAGTGTTTTACATACTGCCCATGAAGAACACTGCACCAATGTGCAGAGCTATCAGAATCACAGGGAATATTTTAGCACTATGAAGCCAGCAACAATAATAGTGGGATGCAGATTTCATTCAATCCTCTCTAGCACAATTTCCCATATCTTGCTGTTTCAGGATAAAAAATACAGTGTTTAAAATCAAACAGAAAAACACCCCCAACCTCTAATCTCCACTTAGGAAGTATATCACAAATTATTTTAGCAATTTTGCCGTATGAGGCCGAAGTACAGAGGTGCCAACAGAGAGTGGCTCACAGAGTCCATATCCCTCACATATTTATGCACACAGATGCACCCATTCTTGCTGTACTATTTGTTCTTTATTTGCTGTGGTGTAAGTCATCCAATCCATATTCATACCCTCTAGTGAGTTTTTTTGAATGTGATTTTCGAGGATATTAAACACCAGTAACTCCCAGCCATTCCAGTAGAACTGTGAACACTTTATAGCCCTTTCAGTGAGGTTTTTCTGATAATATCTAGGCAACCTACAGCATGGAGGCTCACAGCTGAATAAGTCACTATATAAATGAGGAGAAATAAGCTTCAGGATGGGAAATTCATTCTACTGTGAAACTGATATTAAAACCAGTGAGGAAAATTGTACAATAGAATAAAAACAAACCAAACAATAATAGAACCAAACAACACCTCCAAAAAACAACAACAAAACAACCCAAAAGCCAAAAGAAAAACCAAAACCCCACTAAAACACCTCTTTATCCCCATTTCTTCTCAGTAAATACAAAAGGTATCCAAGTGGTCAACAAGGCTGTAGGTGAGTACCTACTGGTTTCCTGAGATTACATTCACAGACGTCTGAGACAGGGTATCCAAAGCAGCTGACACTTTATAGCATACACGCCCTTGTCTGTTATTGGTGTGACACATTTTGGTGACCTGTGGCTGTGCTCCTCAGCAGGAGCTGCTGCTTCCTGAAAAAGCCGAGGGATTCCCAGAGGGAGGCAGCTCCTCCACCCCGCGGGTGCCGCAGAGCCGCTGCCTGAGCAGCTGCTGCTCGCACGCAGGAAGGTGTTTGCTCTCTCACAGGCACTCCGCCCTGCAGCAGAAGGGAGCTGCTGTGTCCTGGGGAATATTTGCTCCGTTTCCTCCCGTATGAGGTAACAGCACCCAAACCTCACTCAGTTCTGCAAACCGGAGGAAGGTGCTCTTTTGCACAGGGCAGCTTGTCTCCTTGTGAGGCAGGGGTTTCTGCTTCTCACATACTTCTTGCTTTACCTCCCCTGCTTTGAGTGCTGTTTGTCTGCCTTGACAGACCTTGCGCTGCTAGCAAGAGCACTCTGACTTTATGTATAGTACAGCCGTGGAATAATTTAGGTTGAAACGAACCCTCAGGGGTTACCTGTTCCAACCCACGGCTTGAAGCAGAGATAGATAACTAGATCAGTTTTCTCAGGCCTGTATTTCACTGAGTGTTGAACATTTCCCAGGGTGGTTCTTTCCACACACTCTCTTGGGGTCTACAATTTGACCTCATTCACGGTAAAAATATTTTTCTTTTGTCAAACCAGAAAATAATGTCTTTGTGTCCTCCCAGCATGTAGTTACAAAGAGAACTAAGGTCTCTCCTGAGCCTTCTCTTCTCCAGGGAGAACTGACCCAGCTCATCAGCCTCTCCCTGTACATCGTGTGCTCTGTCCCTCTCCCTCCCTGATCAGCATGGTGGCCTCCACTGCACTCATTGCAGTATATCAATATCGTCTTTGTACTGGAGAGCTTAAACCTAAATTCAGCTCTCCAAATCTGCCTCAGCACTGCCAAATAGAGAGGGGAAAGCTGACCTTTCTGGACATGCTGGCTATGGGACTTTTTATTTTGGTGTGTAATTGAAAGCCAAGTCACTCTTTTCTTTACCAAAAAGGTGTCCTTTATAGCTTCACAAAATGATAAAGCAGAGACAGTTCTCACTTTCAGCGCTCGTGCTGTTTTCAGCTTCAGTACCAAGGATTTCACACCTTGGTGGTAATCACATAATGTGCTGAGTTGGAAGAAACCCACAAGGATCATGGAATCCAACTCTTGGCCCGGAACAACACCATCCCCAAGAGTCACACCATGTGCTCAACAGATTTTTCTAATTCTTTCCTCTGCCTATGTCACACATCCAGCTCCCACAGAACTATCTTCCCTTCATTTGTTTTGTCTTATCCCTTCCTTTTTGAGTATCCCTAAATCGTTAGCTCCCTGAATCATGCAGCACCCCACCCCCCAATAAATAAATAAATACAGTGGAATAGCTGTATTGTAAAACAAGGTTTTATGAGATTTTTCTCATTTTCTCATGTTGGGTTTCATGAATAAAATTCATTTTTAATTAAGAATGTTTCTGTATTTTCTTTTGTTCTATACTTGAGGGCAGATTTGAACTTCATACTGAAATAAATTTAAACAAACTACCTTTGTAATTACTAACACTATAACCCTCTGACAGCCTTTCATAAAGCATCTTTTTCATTCTTCTTGACTGTCATCTCAGCCATCAAGTAAGGACACACTTTATAACTATGCATTTCGTTTTTAAAAAAAACCTAGAAACCTATGCAAGTTTAGCAACATAGGTATGATGACATTTGTGATTTGGTCCCAGGAACAAAGAATGGTCTCCTGTGTCACCTAATGTAGGAGTACAGAAGCAGCAGTGAGTCCTCAAGGAGAAGGAAGTGCATTATAATCCAAGTGGCAACAAGAATTACTTTGCTAGGACTTTTCCCTGCCTCAAAATGGCCAACCAAACAACCACACAGAAAAAATATTAGGTTTACATAAACTGGGAAACTGTGATGAAATGGTTTTATTTGTAGGGCAGCTTACTCTGAATGTGTTTTCACTGATTCAACAATCAGCCTTTGTGTTTGTCCTCAGCTCCCTATTAAGAAAAATCCTTCAACTCTGCTGTTTCACCTGCTGGTACTGTTTATCTTTTCCCCTAAATGAGTAAGTTTCCAAGACTGTTTTGAGAGCTCCCCTCCCCTTTCATTTCTATTTCAGATGATTTAAATGATGAGTCAAAGGGTCTTTTCTGAGTTCATTACTCCCAGCCGAGAGCAGAATTTTCCTGACAGAACTTGTGATTTTAGAGTAATTATTATAATTTTTGGGTCATATTTCATAATCAGCTATTTAAATGATCTTCAGTTTTGCTACCACCTTCGAATTTTTACTTATTATCATAGAACCATAGAATAGTTTGGGTTGGAAGGGATGTCTAAAGGTCACCAACCCACTCTGCAATGAGCAGGTATATCTCCAACTAGATCAGATTAATCAGAGCCCAACATATCCCAGAATGTTCTCAGAAATGGAGCATCTACCACCTCTCTTGGCTACCTGTTTCAGTCTTTCACCACCCTCACTGCACAAAATTTCTTCCTTCCATCTCACCTGAATCTAACATCTCTTAGCTTAAAACCATTACTTATTGTACTGTGGTCAAAAACTGGATTTGTGTACATTGATTCATTGTTCAAAAAGAAGCTTATGAGAAAGTAGCTGGTAGGAGACAAAGAAAAAACTTATTTATCGAAAGCAAAATGCAGCAATTCTTACCTAGTAAAATGGTCTGCTTGGTCTATTCTGAAGATTGTCACATATCTGAAACATATAAAGAAATTTACATGAGATACAATTCCTTACAGGAAAAATTAGAAAAAAAAAGGGGGGGGGGGGGGGAAGGTACTTCTTAAGGCAAA